>PVIJ01005149.1:0-107600 GCA_004024925.1 Scalopus aquaticus
AAAAAAAAAGCATTTCACCAAAACAAAACAAAACAAAACATAAATCTATTCATGGTGCTTCACTGATCAAAATCCTTCCAAAATTCTCATAAAGACTCAAGATTCTTGCCTACACATTCTGTTCCTGCCTCAATTCCAGTCTCTTTTCCATTCTGTTTTCCTCTTTTCAACCAATATGCACTTTCTTGCCAATTTTTTTCTGTCTCATGGCCTTTATACATGCCAGTTTCTTTTGCCTGGAACTTTGGCCTTCTCCAGAAGAATTCCTAACCTTTCCTTAGTTTTAGTTTCAATATTATCTCCTCTAAGCATCTTCCTGATACACCAAATTACCAACTTAGTCTTGAATATAGCATTAGTATCTATCTCCTTCAACAGATACCAACCATATATTCGAGAAATTATCTGTGCAAATTTTTGGTTTATTATCTATCCCTTCTTCCCACATTCTTATCTCCAAGATCATAAGTGCCAAGAAAGTAACGATCATTGTATACTTGATGCCTAGCACACTGCCTGACACATGGAAGCACATAGCAGGTATTCAAAAATAATTGTTGAATAAGTGGTGGAGATCTAGAACTCATTTCCTGACCCAGAGCTCACTCCCCGACTTCCAAAGTAGGGTTTTCTCAACCGACTCATCTAAAACCCATCCTTCTATAACTGATAGCCAAGTATGCTTTTCCAGTCTCAAACTGGTAAGAATTAAGAAATGTAGTACAGCAGTATCTTAAGTTTTAAGTACATTAAAACTGAAGTATTAGACTTATAAAAAGAAAGGTTAGCAATGTTCAACATAGCTAAATTGATAGATGAATTAGGGTTTAAGAAAATTAGTCTTGCACATTTTAATGATTCATTTATTCTGGAAGAGATACTTCAAAACAGTTACCAAGTTAGTTAACTTAATAGTTAATAAGGACTGAAGAAACCAAACGAAGATGAGGATAAAGAGGCAGTACTTTGTAGGAAATGAAGTCACAGCTCCTTGCAGAAAGCTGACCACGGATGGAGTGCAACCATGTTCAGCACAGCAGTGGCCTAGATTCTCGGTGGAGCAGAGAGTGTGGGGTTGAGAAGATAAAGATTGCAAACATGGCCATTTTCCAACACAGCTTCTAAGAAACTTCCTACCTTCCCCTCCCTTTCACTCCCCCACTATGTTTATAGACTCCCCTTAATTAGAGCATTTCAGCATGGAAGCATAATCCAATCTGAAAGAAAATTTCCCTTGAGAGCCATCTGTCAGAATTAGACTACACTTAGCTACTGGACAGTAAGGCTGTATTGTAAATACCACAGACTGCTTCGATTCTCCAAAGGCTCAAAACTCATTTTCCAAGCAAGAAAATGCCAATCCATGGGACAAGGTTTTGTCAGGGAACTGGCTCAGTATTTTGGACAGTAATGCTTCCCCAGGTAGGAGATCATTAAAGGCAGTCCCAGGGGGACAGTCTACCTGAGTAGTCTCATCTGTAGAGATGAATCTGTTGTCCTTGACAACTCTATTAAGCCATCTTTCAGTTGATCCAGGTTTGTAGGAGATTTTTCATGGCGTTAAGCTGTCCCCAGGCATGTCTGCCGGTGTAAGAAGGGACCAGGTGGAACCCACTTCAGCACTCTGGAAAGCCAGGCTCTCTCTCAGGAGCACCCAGGTCACCATGTGGATACCTGCCTTTGGACCCCAGGCAGAGGCAGCAGGCACAGGCTTGCCTAGAAATGGACACTGTCAGGCGGGAGGTAGGAGGAAAGGATGGTCCCTTCTCCTCTTCATTTCTCTAATCTCAGAGGTCACATGAGTCAGGGTCTCTCCTTGTCCCCCAAACTCTTCTCCCACTGCTCTGTTCTGTCACACTGGAGTAGAGTCCATTGTATCTTCTGAGATTCCTTTTACCAGCCTGGGGACCCATTCCTTAGCTGCTGTGAGTGTTGGCTGCCAACAGCTCATGACTGCATTCTTCCTGGGTGAATTCCCCTTAGCTGACGGGAGCCACCTTAAAAATGATTACCATGTTACACCTTCTCCCCAAGGAAGAGCTGCAGTTAATGGGTAAAACCCAGCCCCCTAGTCTGAGAGTGTCATTTCTGCTCCACAGCTGCCTGAGCAATCAGGACCAGGCAGGCTTTTGCTAAACCCCTATCTTTGACTATCCTGCTCCCCTTACTTCCTTATGGATTTCACTTGAGAGCAGTCCCTCCATTAGTCACCTGTATAAGAATCCCTCTCATTCTCTGCTTCTAGAAAATCCCACTTATGATATACTCATTATATTGAAGCAATTTTATTATTCTTTCTTTTTTTTCTTTCTTTCTCTCTCTTTCCTTCTTTCTTTCATTTATTCAGTCAAAAAACATGTATCATCTACCTTTTAGGTTAAGAACTGAAGATACAGTCACAGACTTCGTCTACTAGGTGCAACTAGTTTAGTGGGGTAGGCATGGATAAAGAGATACAGCCAAAGGTGAGAATGGCTGTGAAGAGGTGCAAAAAGGATACTTTCAGAGCAAACAGGGTCACCTACTCTGTTCTAGGTGGATATAGGGAAGGCCTGTTTAATGAGATGATGGTTAAACATGGGGCTTTTGATCAGCAGGAGAGTTTTGACTTTAAGACAAGTAACAATTGGGTGAACTGAAGAGGATAGGGAAAAACAGGTCATGGCAGACCGACAGCAATGTATGCACGGAGCAAATACCTGCATGTTCGATTGGAAGGAACTAGCAAGAATACTGAAGGGAGTCCATTGTTCAAACTTATGGCAGACATTGCCACTGCATTCTGATTTCCTCATTTGCTGGCCTTGGCGTTTCTTCTTAATCTAGCTTATGCCAACTAGCTAGCTACTGCCAGTGGATTTCAGTGAGCCCTCAAAATGATAAATTTTTATCATCCCTTTTGCACTTTTTAATGTTTTATATTCAACTACACACCTTCACATTTATTTCTATCTGCCCGATACTTTCTCATTAGTTCCTGTAACAAAGAAAATGTCCCTTTGCATATCTAAAGCAAGCACCTCGGCCGACTATTTAAATCCTGTTTCTTACCTTTTCAGTTAACTTGCTTATTGATTATCCTACCTCTAGACCAGTGTACAGATGTTAAGTGTCCATCAAAGGACACTTAGGTGGTTGGCCATTTTGAGCCATGAATAAAACTTCTATAGATATTCTCATACACGTTCATAGAGAGGAGTTTCATAAGTGTTTTTATTTCTCTTATGAATTTACTCTTTCAAATTCATCTAAAATAACCAAAACAAGGGTGGATTTCATAGAGACAAATGTCAGCGTCGCCTGCCATCTTTGAGCGAGGGCGTCACCTCCACACGCATGCACAGGAATACCAACAGTCTGTCTGCCTTCTCAGTTGTCTGCCCATCCTCCTGTGTGCACCCAGCATGTCTAGAGGGGGTGCTGCACACATTCCCATTCAATTAAGCTTCCTGAGCAGCTCCTGCTGTGCCACTGGGGCAAAGACTGCAGACTGGCTTACTTAGCACCAATTTATACGCTTATCCACACACACTCCAGCAAATAGGCTGAGTAATTAAAAACTATGTTTTTGATACCATTATTGAATGTGAGGATGGCTGTGTGAGATGGCTCTGACCAATAAGACATAAGCTGAAGACATTAGTGTGACAGTTAGGAATAGAGTTCTGATGAAAAGGAGTTTTAGAAGCAGCAAGCACCAACCTTTTTCCTTAGCACTTTCATTTTTCATGTCTCAAATGCAAAAGAGATGTCTAGAATCACATATTTTTTAACTGTCTGATTGAAAATACTGTAAGCAGTCTGATACATTTGAAGTGTTTTTTCAAAAAATCTCAGGATATGAAAAAAGGACCAAATGATTATACAAATGACTGAAATTGTGAGAATCAAATAAAACTTCTAGAAATGAAAATTACACTAACAAATAGAAAATTCAATGAACTTATTAAATAGGTAATTAGAAACTGCTGAAGATTTACTGAACTGAAAAACAGATACTAAAAAACGACCCAGGATGTATCAATAAAAGAAAAAAGAAAGTAAACAAAAATGGAAGATAGAGAGTTGGCCTAAAAATATCTAAAAGGAAACAAGAAGTATCAGAAAAAGATAATATGCTAAGACATATTATCTTCAGAATTGGTACACCATTTGAATTCCAAGCAAGATAAACCATCAAGTTTTGAAAATTCACACTATTCATATCATCAATTTGCATACAAAGAAAGTATTAATACATGGCATGGCTCTTTTCCTTCCGGGCTGCCTGAAGAGCCACCGCCATCATGAATGATGCAGTAACTATCCAGACAAGGAAGTTCATGACCCACAACAGCTTCAGGGGGGGAAAAAAAAAAAAGGTCTTTGACGGCTCTTAACTCTGAGAAGGCAACAGTACTTAACACAGAAATTTGGGGAAAACTAGCTAAATTGTACAAGCCCACCCCTGATGTCATCTTTGTATTTGGATTCAAAACCCATATTTATTTTGAAGGTGGCAAGACAGCTGGCTTTGGCATGATTTACGATTTCCTTGGATGATGCAAAGAAAAATGAACCCAAACATAGACTTGCAAGACACGGCCTATATGAGGAAAAAAAAAACCCTCAAGAAAACAGCAAAAAGAATGAAGAACGTCAGGGGACTGCAAAGGCCAAAGTTGGTGCTGGGGAAAAGAAGGAGTAAAGGTTCTGCAGTAACTATATACGTGTATTTGTGGTGATTGTGCAGATTTTTCATGAGAGGATTAATAAAACTTTTATGTGTCAAAAAATATGGCATAGAGTAAAGAAAAGCATTAACACAATTGAACTGCTGACTTCTTAAAACAGTTTGAAACAAGAGGGTAACTGATAATTGCTGAAAAATGTCATTATCCAGAGAAGATGTATACTCAAATATTTTTTTAATTACAAATGTAAAATAGTGATATTTCCAGAAAAATAGTAATTGAGAGTTAACATAATGACACTTTACTGAAGAATTTATTAAGCATGCCTTAAACACAAAAACATCCTAGACACAAAGCCTGAAGAAGTGATAAATTGATTAATGTGTCCTGGCACTTACACTAGGATAAAAGCTACCAATTCTTTTTTCGGGACCTACATCTTTATTATTCTCTTGCTTCAGATGTTCTATCCCACAGTTGTGTCACTTTTCACTACCTCTGGATAACCTAGATTCCAAGGGATAACATGTCTGAGGGCTCATGTGTAGGGAAAATGATGGAAATCAGTGGACTATCTTACCATGAGAAGTGGCGAATTTTCTCCCTGAGATGGACAAATGCCAGAAGCTCTCTGGGCCAGGTCCCATGTGCTCTGTGATGTCTGTCTCCCAAACTTCAGCAAGGGATTTATTACCTTCCCCCTCTATCTGCCATTGCACACTTGTATTTAGTAACACTGATTCCCTCAAATAAGTCCGTATTATGAATTTATGCTTTTAGCTGGAGTAGTATGCAAATCATTCCTGCTTCATGGACTCAGAAGTCAGCACTCTAGACATCTCAACCCTGAAAAAATTACCGCTTGTCCCATTTGTATTCAACTGTGAGAAGCAAGTATCCTGAGTCTCCCCAAATCTTCCCTTGTGTGGTTCCAGGTGTTCACCTCTATTGGGTCTAAAAATGGCTCCAGGACGCTGGGCGATAGAATAAGGGAATTCCTAAATCAGTACTACCTAATAATGGACTTTGCATTGACTCACAGAGTCAAGTTTTGAAGGCAATGTAAGGTTTCTAAGTTCCTAACATGAAAAAAAGATCTATGTCATAAAATGCATCTTTCGTCTTCTGAACTGGGATCCATACTGGCAGAGGGACTCTCAGGACTTCTACTGGGACCACATGGGAACCCTGCATCTTGTTCAAATCAGTTAGGTAAGATGATAGTAGCTTCCAGAGAAAGTCCCTGAGCCAGCTTCTAAGCAAGCCACCAAGAGGTTGTTGAAGCCTGCAGTGCCTATTTGCCAGGGAGCCAATGGTATGTATGGTACACTAAAAATGCCAAGAGCATAGATAGACACAACAGCCAATATTCACCCAAACTACTAAACTCATCTTTCCCAATTTTTTCCTTGTAGTCCAGAGGGTGTTTTTTGTTTTGTTTTGTTTTTTTACATCTATGGCGTGAATCCACAGGGATGGGCTCCAGCAACTCTGGCTCCTTTCCATGGGTTCTCACAAAGTGCTTCTCTGGGTGGAGGCTGGCGCTTCTGTTGAACCCAAGCACCTTCTACTTTGGCTTCCTTTTTTTCACTGATCATTTTTTTTCACACATTTCAGGAAGTGGTCTCAGGCTCTCAGAGTGCTTAATATGCTCAATACAAACATTCCTTCTTTTGGCAATAATCTTGCCCTTGTTTGTTTACAACAATGCCAACCGCAAGTGGGTAGCATCATAGACTCTACAGTTCTGCCACCATGATATGTGGGGGGTGTTCCTTTTAGAGCAGGGCCCATCCCCTTGATGTCTAAGTGTCACTTTTTCTGTAGATTCGCAAGTCTATGGCCAGAGGAACAACTCCCTGTTTCCTAAAAGACCTAAAGAACAGAGAGGGAGCCTCTCTCCTTTCCATTTGTGTTGGTCATTCTGGCGACTTACTGGAAGATGATGGTTTTAATCTTTCCTAACCTTGACCTTCTCTCCAGTCAAATGATCTTTCCTAATGACTTTCTCTCCATGCTATTGTTGATTGATACAATCCCTACAGAGATACAGCACACTGTTACTAATTGATCTGACTTCAGTATTTGAGATGTTTAATTAAAAACTATGATTTCTACACTCAATAACTGCTATTCTGTTCCTTCATAGGAAGGTGTGAAGATAATTTTTATTTGACTGCTTACATTTATAAAACTCATCACCTCCTTGGAGAAATAAAGAATAAAATAAAAAAGATTAGTTTATAGATTCAGCACCACATAACACCCCCAACCAAATCAGTCCCTTGAGCCTCACCAAATTAGCTCTAAGGAGCTTCATTTTATTCAGCAAGTGCTTATTAATTATTTCACTGAGCCTGGGAACACAGTAGTAAATATACCAGACAAGTTCTTTGCACTCACACAACCATCTACTGGGGAAGCAAGAAAATTGAACAAATACATAAAAGAAAGTATGAGTCATGACAGAAGTACAGAGTGCCATGGAAGCAAATACCAGAAGAAACTATCCCAGTCCTGAGATAAGAGTTCTCTGAGGAAGGGGCATTTAAGCTGGAACCTAAAAGCTAAGTAAGAGCTGGCCAGGTCAGAGGATGAAAAGCAGTAAACTAACAAAGTAAATATGTTTGAGACATAATTTCATGAGTGACTCAATTAACTGTTGATTCCTATTTGACAACTGTTCAGCTATACGATCTTGGTGGAATATCTTAATGGCCCTCCATCTCAGTTTTGTCTCTCTATTTTAGATTATAGGACCTGTAAGTCTATTTTTATGATCGACAAAAAATGAATTTCTGAAACAAGATGTAAAAGGGCTAGCAATGGAAAATAATGATATGCTTTACTGCATGAAACAAAAGAACCTCTATTGATCAAAAGATGCCATCAAGTCAGCCAAAACACAGCCATAAACTGAGAGATGATGTATGTAATATACACATTCAACAAAATATCTGCATTCATACCAGATAAAGAATATGTAAATCAATGAAGAAAACAATAGGATAAGTGCTGAACAAGTAGGTCATGAGAAAGGAAGTGAAAATGATCAATAAACATATCAAAAGATGATTAACCTTGACAACCAAGGAAATACAAATTATATGCCATTTTACATGCAAGCATACACACACATAGTAAAACAGTGTGGCAAATACAAGAGTGGTGAGATTGTATTGCAATAGGAACTATGGTATCTCAACAGTGAGAGGATTCATTTGTATAATCACTGCAGTAGATAAAGAACTTGGCATTGTTTAAAAAAGTTGAAGGTCTGTATGTTTTACCTCTACTGGGAATATATCCTGGAGAAATTATCGAGCATGTGAACCAGAAGATGTGCACAAAAGTGTTTGCTGTAGTGTTATTCAGAATGACCAGAAAGTAGTAACACACCTATTATCAACAGAAGAAAGCTAATTTGTTACAGAGTAGAATGGAATATTTTACCAGTGAAATACATGAAACACAGCTCCTTTCATTTCTTTTGTTGTTAAATGTCACAGTCAATGTAGACTGAAAAATAACCCAAGTCAAATTAAAGCTCTAGAAAGCAGAAACAGACAATGCCAAACAATACATTGTCTTACAAATATATCTTAACATAACTAAAATGGTGGTTCCCTCATGGCAGAAGCAGACTGGGAGGAAATGTGATGGGGGAGTACCACCCAAGGGTCAGCAAAGTAATGATGCACTATTCTTCAGTAGGTTCACATCTATTCATCGAATGATTCCCTCAATCTGTGCATACACATTACATACCCTGTGTTATATACATGCTGTGTTATAAAAATTGAATATTGGCAAATCTCAGACCTTCATGCTCAGTCTCTTTGTAGAATCACATTCCAAACAGCACAGAACAGTTCCCAATAATAATATTTTAAGTGAACTTTTAGAAAATGTATGGAAGATCCTGAAATAATCTGTAATTCCATTCTCAGGACCTCCCGTCTTCTAATGGCCAGCCAAGGCCTAGCTCAATGTTCAAAATAGTTACTGTTTGCCTGAGGAAACAAGTGAGAATTTGGAGACCTTTATCCTTATGGCTTTTCTTCCTTGATAAATAATTTCAATTTATCCTCAACTCTATGAAAATCTAAGATTCTCCAACAATGGATGAGAAGTGATGCAGTGATCTCAAGCTCTCTGCAGGCTGGCCTTCTGCAATGAAGGCCCACAAGGAAACTGTTGCAGGAGATTTTCCCACCAATCTTATCCAGAATTCTGTTAGCCACTATGCATCGGTGCTGGTCTCTCTCAAAAGTCTCTAGAAGGCAACTCACAGCAGGATTCCCGTTAAGATTTTTAATATACATATCAGCTACAATATGGGATCCATATGTCAAAAATTATAAACTGGGGGCCTCCCAGGTGGCACAGGGGTTGAAGTTTCACTACTACCAAGCTGTTGCCAGCCACTGAGGCACAGGTTCAATCCCCTGCTAGGGAGCTAACTCACATGCTGCAACAGACCTCTCCTGTCTCGCCCACTGCTCCCCTCAGCAGTGTATTTCAGTAGATCCACCTGTTCTGCCCCCCACTCTGTCTCTGGTGAATCCTCTGACCCCCTGCACCTCTGGCCTACACCCCAGTTCTTGTATGCATAAATAAATAAAAATAAATCTTAAAAAATTATAAGCTGAAAAAAAAATTATAAACCACCTAATGTAATGGTTGGACCGACCTCTTTCTACCATACTCTGAGATCAGACTTAATTTCAAGCCTCATCACTGTTGACAGGCAGTATTTCAGCTTACATTCAAGGTGATTTGGTCAATACCCCAGTGAGAGGTTCATTCTTGAGTCATTCATATCCTATAAATAGTACAAATAGTCTACCTGTTTTGTACTTATAAAGCTCCTTATGCTGCTTCCTGATTTGGGCAATTAGAATATGGGATACAATTTTTGCTTCCTCAGGATCCATTTTTGGATTTACAGATATCACAACCTTTGAAGGCTGAAGAGCTCTGTTCCTTATACAGTCTCCCACATTACCTTAGCTTCATCACCCGATGTTCTCTGTACCTCCTCCAGCTCCTTCTTCAATTTCCTCATCATTCTGATAAAGGTCAGCAGCAAAACCCCATGATACACTTTCCTTATTGGGGCAACTGAGACTTGTATCTTGTGGTTGTGATGCGAGGTGCCCCTTAGAATAGCTAAAGTGGTGAGTTCCCACTGCACAAAAGTAGTTGTGGATGAGAAAGTACTAACATGGGTATTTTGTGTGCTCTCCTTCTGAGCAGAGAGCTTATCGCTAAATGTGATGATTCATCATTTAAGCTGTATCATCATCAAAATCAAGTAATGAGTATGGCGCTTGGTGTCCTAGGATGCAGAGGAGCAAAACCCACTGTCCTCATATTCAAGGAGACGAGCTAATGACATTGTTTTGGGAATTTGGACAGGTTAAAGAAAAAAGTGGCTTCAAAATATCAAAAGTACCCTAAGAAAGTTCAGTTTTCCTTTCTATTTCGGGACTGTCAATACACCTCTGCAGGATTGTGAAAAGGATGTAAATGGAATAAAAATATCACCACCACAGTCTCGTGTTTAAAATGCAAACATGAATATATGGCATCACTACATAGCCCTTCTGCCCTTTCTCCCGAGTTCCAAATTGGATTTGACCTTCTACAGATTAGTTTTGCCAGTATCTGTACTTTTCAGACTGAACATCTTAAAACTCGGATTCTGTATTTTAAAATGTGTTGCCAGCTCTTCTCAGTCATTCTCACTTCTGAGGTTAAGGATGGAGATCTGATCATAGAAAATGAGACTGAGCTGACTCAAGAATGTGGGCAAGGACTTGATACTCAGAGTCAGGCAATGGTCTCTCAGTGTTACGGTTTCTTAGCTTCAGATTACAGTTACTAGGATGCTGGGATCCATTTAGCACAAACAACCTGATAAAGCTCTAAAGAAAATGTGGAAAGAGCGCAGGCGGTTATCTACCTTCTATAAAGGAACAGCTAGGAACTAGAAGGCCAAAAGAGAATGTTATTCTTCAATATTGCTTTCAGGGCCTCCCTGGTGGCACAACAGGTTAAGTCTCAGCACTACGAAGTTATCCAAAGCCACAGCAGCACAAGTTTGATACCCAGCCAGGGAGCTTCCCACATGGCGCAGCAGACCTCTTGTGCCTCGCCCACTGCTCCCCTCAGCAGTGTATTTCAGTCAATCTACCTGTTCTGCTCCCCCCTCTGTCTCTGGTGAATTCTCTCACCCCCCCCCCCACACACACACATCTGGCCTACACCCCAGCTTGTATGCATAAATAAATCAATCTTTTTTGGCGTGGGGCAGTGAGAGGGTTCACCAGAAACAGAGTGGGGAGCAAAACAGGCAGATCTTCTGAAGTACACTGCTGAGCGGAGCAGCGGGTGCAGCAGGAGAGGTCTGCCGCGTCATGTGGGAATTTCCCCAGCCGGGTGTCGAACTCGCATCACGGCTGCCAACAGTTCCATAGTGAAGCTTAACTGCTGTGCCACCTGAGAGGCCCCTAAATAAATGAATCTTTTTTAAAAATAATGCTTTCATGAATAATTCTTGGAATTTTTAAATGAGTATTGTTAAAGACCCATTTCTGGAGAGGAACAGAGTTTCTGAAGCAATAGCTGTCTGTATGTTGGCATGAATTTTTACTTTGCCCCACAAATAAAAGAAGGCGTAAGTAATCTGTTTGCATGCTGACCAAGAAGCCCCCCCAAAAAGAAAAAATGCTGCACTCACATTGGTGACATATTCGATATCCTTCCAAAGGATGCACTCTCTGGGGAAATCCGCCAAGTCTAAGAAGTGGTCCACCACCACCTGACCAATTAAGTCATGACGAGAAAACCTATCAAAGTCGTATACAGAGAAGTGCAGCTTCCGTGCTTCAAGGTCATTGTAGGGCACCGGGAACAAAAACACCTCATTAAATACAGGGTTCAGGGTCTTTCTGTGAACTTTAGTCTGGTGTTTCGTTTTCCGATCAGGAAGCAAGTAGATCTTGACATAAGGATCTGAAGTCCCAGAAAAGTCCTTGGCGGGCAAGTTGACAGCTTTGTGGATCTTCACTATGAGCTGCTCTAAGTCACAGTCATATTTTAAAATGAAATTCAGTTTCCCACAGGCTTTGCTGTTACTCCTTCTCCCATCATCATTATCCAATGACCTCTGCTTATATAACTCAGGTTTAATTCGACCAATTCCAGTCAACTGTTCCTGTTTTTGAAGCTGCTGGATATTGAAGTCCGGATTTGACAGGTTGAGTTGTCTTCGAATTGAATTATGCCTTGAGTGAAGAGCAAGAGAGAACAAAGTTATAACCTCATTAGCTATGGGTCTTTCAGAAACTTGGGTCTGGGATGTAGGTAGACTGTTAGGTTCTGTTAAGAGCTTAAATCCATGGGCTATTTTCTTTTTTGGCCTAAATTCAAAATGCTCATCAATGTAAGTAAGTGGCTCCCAAAGGCTAGAAGCTCAAAATTGAGGCTTGGTATTAGGAAATGAACTTACCAACATGTGACCTTGGAGCTTTAAAGGCTTAATGTACTTTCTAAACTAATAAGCCTCTGAAAAGGCTTATTGGCCTGGTGGAATATAAAGATTTGTACAAACTGATTTTTAAAGCTCATTTACCTTATGTATTAAGATCATCCTGAAATTAAAGTAGCTGTGTATTGTCTTAAGAAGAAAGACTGTTTCTCTAAACTACATAGAATTTCCTGTCACTGGTTGATAGCTTTATAAGGATATAAATTCTTGCTGGTGAAATCAAATCATTCATCACAGGAACACAGTTTCTGCTCTTGTGAGAATGTATGTGACAGGATGTGTCTGCTTGCAGTGGATTGTGTTGGCTTTGACAGCTGCAAGTGACAGCTCTGAGATCGTCCTACCATGTGGGCGATTAGTGATCAGGAGAAAGGGTTTCAATTCTGTAACAAACACTAAGGGGATAAAAAATAAAGGTAAACTACTATAAACGTATGTAGAGATTCAGTAAGAGAAGGCTGGAAACTGGTATTTGCGAATTAAATATTTGCTCAGAGAATTTACTCTTCATCCAATAAGTTTATTGGTTTGGGTAGAAGTTTTCCTGAAATTCTCCTTGAAACATGACTCATCTATGTGGGTCCTTGCAAACTGCGAGAAGTAGTCATTATATACAAGGTTGCTTTTAAGGTTATTTTTATTTTCAGCTCAGAATTCAGTCATTCCAATGTATTTTCTGCAACCTCACAACAACTTTAATTAAAATAGCCTCTCCCTACCAGAGATGAGATGGAGTGGTTGGCTGTGTCTGCAGGATTGGTAAACAGTTGGATAGCAGAGCAAACATTTGAGTTTGTCTTCTTTTCCTTTCTTAAGACTACTTTTTGAAATAAAGTTGTAAAAATAAGAATAGACCCTAAAACGTATTTGAAATCATTCTGTTGTAATACAGATGTTGCTATGCTAAACGTTCTTCCTCATCCCAAGATAGCCACCTGATCATTTATCACCCACATCATATCGTAAGAGCATAATCAGAGCTGTCCTTCCATCTGTCATGGCCAACAAGGTCCAGTACAAGCAGACACACTACAGGGACTCACATTCCCGCATGTGTAAAACCTGTGTGCTTTCTATTGTGAGATTTTAATTTCTTACAGAGAAATATGCATTCTTTTCTCTGTGCCTTACGACTTGTTGGGGGAGAGTACGAGAGGCATAGGTGTTGTTATATGCCTAAGACTGGCCCTTTCTGCTAGTACAGCCAGGTCATTCCCTTGCCTGGACATTATACCTTTGTGGTGCTGAGGTAGAACGTTTATCTTATTCTACAGGGAGCTCTGGGCTTAAAGCACAAACAGTCGGTCCTATGCAGAGACAATAAGGGCTTTGCAACAGTCCTGGTTTCTTCTGTAATTGACTTTATTCTCCAGGTTTGATTAAAGCAAGGGCCTTACCTTTGGATCCTGAGTCATTTTCCACCTTCTATAGGCCTTTCTGGATGTTAGTTAGTGCTGTCATTTAAATGCTGAAAGTGTTCCCTCAAGACCCACTGGATATACCTTCCCTGGACAATCTCTGTGATGGAACACCAGTCCTGTTCTATACCAGCACCAACCCTTCCATTCTACTACCCTTTCCTCCTGACGTGGTTGCTGAGCAGACTGTACATGACTTACCTTCAAGTTTTCTAGAGCACTGGATTTAAATTCATCACAGCAATGTTTTGTCTTAATCCCTGTCTACAGGACTAAGTCTGCCATGTAAATTTAAATTTAAAATACATTAATCTGGCTGCTTAGCAATGGAACATGCTCTGTCTTACTTATACATTTTCTTATACATGCAATCTGAAGCAAACTAAGTCCTACTTGCTCTGTTCTTCCTAACCGCAATAGTTTGCCAAGGGAATAAAAAGAAAGTGGATTGGGGAAAGCATGATAAAGACATTAGGATTTTGAAGACCAAAACATGATTCTCTTCCTCCAGAACAAAACTGCACAGGCTGTTTCCATTCAAAATTCCAAAACAGCTGAAAATTCTTTTAAAAAATCAAACATGAATACGAATATCATTATTTACACAAATGTTTTAGTTTCATTCCCAACACTTTTCCCCTCAATCAGAATCACACTTACTATTGGGAAAACAGTTGAAATCAACTGTAAGGTAGTGTCCAAAGCAGACAGCAAGGACTGTAACAGGGCATGACAGTTCTCACTCCCTGGGGCTCTTTTTCCATCACTTTCAATTTCCTTTCAGGAAAGAGTTAGAGATTACTGGATTTGAAAGGTTTGCTAGAGAAGCTCAGTGCAGCCAGAGAATAAGGGTTAACTCATACTTTCCCTGCATAACCTCTGCAGCTCCCTAGACTGAAAAATGAGAAAGCAGAGCAAGGAGAACTGCCCCAGGGACATGAAGATGAGGAGAGGAAATGGAAAATCAATATTCCACAGCTCTTACAGGCTACTCAAATGGAAGCGGGAAGAGAAAGTCAAGTCAAAAGCAAGAGAGAGGAAAGATATGGAACAGAATGTTGTGGTCTGGTTCCCCTCACCCCAGATGAAGTGGCAGTAAAATGGTCCATGGAGGTGGTCCTTGAGTGCAATAAGTTAGAAGGTCCTCAAAGGGCCTAGAATCTTAATGCCACTGAGTGATACTGAGTGTGGCAAAGATGATATGTATATGAAGCAGAACGTCTTCTAAATAGTCCTGAATTTAGTGTTAGGGTTTAAATGTGCACAGTGAATGGGAGAGAAGATGAGTCCCAAGGACCAAGGGTGACAAAGAAATATGGAGGTGGTGTCCTCTGTAAGTAAGTCACACACTAATGTCCTGGGAAACTGGCTTGCTGGGGTTGGAACCCACAGCTTCCTCCACCTCCCATTCTCCCTCAGGGCAAGCAGAGGCCATTTCCCTGTTATGGAAGCGATAAGGAAGAGAACTTAAGGACTGGACTTGTCTGTCCCAGACCTGTCCTAGAGATTGGTGGTCGAGCCTGGAGAAAAAAAACCTCGTTTCCACAATGACTGATAGAATCTACACAGCAGATGACCCACAACTAAGAATCAAACTTTCATACCTGAAGGCATCTGAGTTTTGTGCTGAATTGTGACCACGGGATAGGAGAGGCAGGGGCACAGAGACGAAGGGGCTTTTCTTCCTCTCCTTTCCTCAAATTTGAATTACCCATTCCTATGTCCCACCTTGAGTCCTCAAAAAAGCTTCAGCCTCTGCTTCATCACCCAAAAAGCCAACTGCCTGCATTGAATCTTTGGAAAAAGCACATTAGTGCCATTCAATATATTTCAACATGCAAAGCAAGGGGTCAGGTTGGGTGGAAAGTAAAGTGGGGGGAAAAGTCTAGTCACTGCCCTTGAGCCAGTGACTGGCCAGGGTTGATGAGGTGGTCATACACTAACTACAGAGCAGGGCAGAGGAAGGTAAGAACCCGCTGAAGACTAGAATGCCACAGAATCAGAGAGGGAGAGAGAAAGCCCTCTGGCCTGGGAAACCGTCCTGGTGGAGCAGTGTGATATAAAGCCTAACAGCTGACTTTCCTTTTTGTGATGGAAGTGGCTGACTTGAGCTCTGATGCCAGGTTTCCACGTCAAAGAGGGCGAGCTCAAGTAAACACATCGCCAGGCTAACAAGGAGATAGAGTTGGGCGCCTCTCTGCACTGGGACACCTTTGCTTTACAGATCCTGGTTGTTTTAGGTAACTGACCATTTGAAACCACTTACAGTGTTTTCTTTTTCTTTCTCTCTTCCTGAGCTTCAAATTCCCACTCTCACAATTTAAATTCACCATTAAAGAGCGAGCCCTGGAAGCTCTACACCTCCCATTCTTGACCCCAATAAAAACAGCACCTCAGGCCCAGTTTCTCTCTCCTCTACCTTCCTTCTCTCCCTACTCCCCCTAACCCCCAACTCCACCCCACTTCCTGCCCACCAATCAACATCACTGTGGCTCAGGTGTGCTGTGTAACTTACAAAGTTGCAAGTAATAAACCTCTATTTCTGCAAAGTCTCCTGGTGGTTATGCTGTAGGCATCTTGTAACCAATAAAAACCACAAGCACCAGTCTGGTCACAACACAAGTTATTGACTGACTAAGGCATGCTGACCAAAACAAGATGGAAACTGAGTGAGTCTCCCTACTTAACTGGGTCTTATACTCATCAGTCTACACACTTATCTAGATCTCAGTAGAGAAATTAAGTTTTTGCCCTGGTTCCCAGCTCTCCAGCAAAATGGCATGTTCAACTCTTCTGCCTCAACAGCTTCCTCCTCACATAGACCCACCAGATCGTCTATTCCAGCCTCTGTGTAAGAGCCAGCACTCAGCACCCCCAGCATCCCTTCCCTTCCATCTAGGGGTCTCCTGTGCACCCTCACACAAGTGTGTGCTTTCCTACACCACACCCCACACCACCTCAGTGAGCCTCTCTCAGCAGTGAAGTGAAACCTGGCCTATTCCATCCTTGATTGTGGGGCACCCACATTGACAAGGTTTCAGGGTCCAAGTTGAGGAAACAGGAAGGCAAACTGTGATTTCTGAAGCATCAAGATTTCTTCACTAGGCTCAAGACAGGGGCATTTGAAATACCCTGGTGATGGAAAGAGAGGATTGGGCCATCCTGAACTGGAAGAAAACACAGAAGGGCAAGTCTAAGACAAGGACAGATGCATACAATGAAGGAGGAAATGGGAATCTGGTGTTCTTGGTCTGGGATTCAGAGGTTTCATGAGTGAGTAAGAGACACAGACATCAGGCCTTGGCCATTGGAGTTGTGGTCATGACAGTTACATGCTGAAGCATGACCTGCTTCCCCCATCTGACACCCAAGTCTAACAGACTTGAAACCTTGGTGTCATCAGTAAATATTTTATCCCGTTACTGGGATAAGCCTACGTCCACCAATGTTTTCTCTAAAGTAGCTCACACTCCAGGCCTCTTTCCACTCCCAATTCTTCCAGCTGAGTTCAGGCTCTCATCACTACAGGCCTGAACTGGCCCGCTGTATCCAGTCTTGACTCCTTCCCATGCATTTTATACTTGCTTGCTAGATTGTTACTCTTCCAAGAACAAACTTCAGCCTTCAGAACAAATTTCAGCCTTCAGTATGTGTAACTGGTGCTCTTCTTGTGTACTTCCCCAACTGGACTGTGGGCCTTTTAGGCCCACTTTTTTCAGCTCTTAATTCAGAATTTTGCACAGAGCAGATGCTTAATAATGTGTCTAGGATAAACACGATGCTTAATAATGTGTCTAGGATAAACATGAAACTACCATGGACGTAAGTTTTCTATAATCAAACTATAGTACAGAAAATATATTTACCTCTAATTTCAGGGTCCCATGGAAGTTGAAAGGGATCTAGGCAACTTCCATTTTTGAAGCTGTCAGTTTATTAAAATGTGAAGGTATTTAATCTTATAGTATTACTACTTACTGGCGTTGTGGCCATAGTGAGACCCCAATTTCAAGTGTGATGACACTCCTTTCAATTCTCAGTGTATTTCTGTGACACTAGGGGTTGTTTAGTTCAGAGATAAGGTCAAAAGTTTACTGTAAAGCTGCTAATGAAGTGAGACCTGGGATACATGGCCCTTTGCCAGCCTCACCCCATTTGAGACCATACCCAGTTTATACTTTTGGTCCTTTGTCATTCTTGTCAGCAGAACCTAAGAAAAGTGGGTTGATACTGTCCCATGTATTATATCTATCATTCATGAAAAAAGTTTTCTATGTTCCACAGTTGCACTCAGGGTGACATACATAAGAGAAACAAAACTAATGTGGTCTTAAGCTCACAGAACCCAGTCAATAGTGGGGTATAGGTAACAAACAAAACAATCATTCAGTTATAAAGTTCAATCCTGTGAATAAGTGAAAGCAAGAAAATGTGTGAGAGAATTAAGAGGTTGCGGGGGGGTGGGGCACGGGGGAAGAGCAGATACTTAGGTAAGGTGAACAGGGAGACCTACCTGAGGAGGTGACATTTTAGCTAGGACATTAATCTGCAAAGGATCTGAGCATGAAAAAGAAAAAGGAAAAGCATTCCAGGCTGATGGAACAGCATGTGTGAAGCCCTCAGGGCAAGATGGATTTGGGATACTGAAGGAATGAAAAGAGGCTGAACAGTGATGAGTTTTTTTCAGGTAGAAAGGCTGCCTTTGGGCCCACGTTACAGTGTCCTCTGGGCTGTGTCACACAGTGGTGAGGCTGGCAATGAGAGAAGCAGACTGTGGCAATATCACATAGGATGTTAACAGACCCCATAAGCAATTTGTAGTGCAGCAACTGACATTTTTATAAAACCAAAATGTAACATGGGAAATTTGAGAAAGCTTAAAAAACAGGTTTAAATTTTCACACCTTAGGAATCAAGTCAGATGATTAGAAAGACTTTCAAGGTTCCTCTATTTGGTCATCCCAGAATTTTCATGTATTTGGAGTAGAGACATTTAAGATGCTCTGGTATTAAAAATTCTGAAAAATCCATAATCCCAAGATATTAGGTCATTATGCAAAAGGGTTTCTATTCCAACAGAAAAGAATTAGCAGGACTTTTTTTTTTTTAGGGGGTGGGTGGCGGGAGAGGCTCCTAATAGTAATTGAGCTAATTAGAAACAGAATGCTAAGGTGCTTGATCTTGGAAGAACAAAGTCACCCTGACTAGAAACATCGAAAGAAGAAGAAACAAAGCTGATCTTCAGGACATTCCAAAATACATCAGTGGGAGCCACGCATGCCTGAGCCGAAGGGGTGAAGATGGGATTTCTCGAATAAGTGCTGTGACAGAGTCCCTCTATGGCAGTGACAGTGGGGATATCCTTAACTGGGAGTCTAAACCTTATATCATCTGGCTTGAGGGGATGTCCTGGGGACTTCAGGCAAGTGAAAATAACTACAGGCGGGCAGCTGTAAGAAAGGAAATGACAGTAGTGAGAAAGTAAGGCACATAAGGAGAAGGGAGAAGAAATTATAACTAGAAGAGCAGACTTTTAGAGCCATCTCAGCAAACAGTACCTTCCCCCTCTCCAAATATGGCATCAAAAATGTTCCTGAAAAAGAATGTTAAAAATGTTTTGGAGCATGAAGAAAATTTCATTCATTTTCCCTATTTTATCAGTAAGAAAGTTGTGTGCGTGTGTGTGTGTGTGTGTGTGTGTGTGTGTGTGTGAGAGAGAGAGAGAGAGAGAATTTATAATATAACACAATCCTTAAAGAATAGGAAGACCATATACCATTCTTATTTTGGTATGATCATGAGTCAAAGATATGTATATCCAGACATAAGCCATAAAACTAGGTCAGCAGTAATTTAGATAAGAATGTTTCAAATGCATAATGATACAAATGATCAGTATTAGCTCAAAAGAAGCTGGGAAGAGTTGAGTTTTCTAATGGTAATTCAGATGTTACTAAACTTGATTTTGGCCAACAAAAAAAATAATTTAATTGAATGACTCCAAAACTAAAATCAATCTAAATGTAAAATTCATTTTACAGGGATAATTCCTTTACTCTCTTCTTATTTTTTCCCATCTACCTAATTCCTGCAAATCAGTGGTGAAGCTATCAGTTTTTATTTTTAAGTGAAATATATTTCTTGATATGCAGAATACTTACACATTTTTCTAAAATAAATAATGTAGCAATTACAGTGATATGATTGCTATGAATTCATTAGAATTATGGCAGAGTGCTCAGATCCACAATCTAATAAAAACACAGAACCATCACCCTGTACTGATGGAACCCAGATGAGAAAAATTAACAGGTAGACTAAAACCGAACAGGAGACAATTCCAACAGAGACTCCATCTGAAAGGCTCTAGTTACTGAAGTACTGCAAGGATTTTATTATGAGTCTGCACCACAGCACGAACTCCATGGCAGCATCAAACAGAGCTCCAGTTATATTTAAGTCTTAAATCTGAAGAGAAATCCTACTGATAAAATCTGAGGATTTCTTCTAAATCAAATGGCAAACAATCATCCATTTCCTCACAGAGGAATATTTTAGGTTTAGCTCTTTGGTTCAGAATTGGAAATGATGCTAAAATAGGGTTCTGAAAAAATTAAATTATAAACTGTCATATTCCATCCTACTTAAAGTGAATGAGCAAAGACTGTAGGATAAACTCGATTAACATTAAAAAGGGCAAAATTTTATCTATGCTTCTAGAAAACAAATAAAAAATATTTTTAAAAGAAATACCCCCAAACTATGCTTGTACTTTCCACACTACAGCACGTGTTAACTCCTCTGCTAGCACTCAAACAAGAGAGCTGCTTCCTGACTCTATTTTCCTGAAGACTCTTACTGAAAATGAATTTTATGTCAGTAACTCAGACTTGGCTGTTTTGACCTCAGAGCCGCCATTGTGCAACCTCTGAGATCTGGGAGAGCAACACTGAAAGCAAAATGGTGGTTCCTATTCAGAGCCTTTCCCAGGTGCAGGCCTATACAGAGCACACCACGCACGTGTTAACCATTTCATTCTTAAAATCACCTAGATGTGGGTACATCATTATTCCTCTCTTATAGAAAAGGACATGGAAATATGCAGAAGTTAAGTAATGTGTCCAATGTCAATCATGTAAGTAAAGCCAGTTCATCTGGCCCCAGAGCTACTGCTTCTTATCACAGCATAGTATTGTTTTTCCCTTGCTTAAGAGCACAAAGCCATCTGCCTACAGAAAGAGAGTAACCCTAGGCCTTAAAGAGAGTGACTCTGTAAATCTCTCAAAGGCTAAACATGGACAAAGACCCACAGCCACTTTGTGTGGTCTAAGAGAGCCTGTCAACTAGACCAGACCCGAGGCACAGGGAATAAACTCCATAGGAGGAGGACAGCAGGAAGAGTGGTTGAGAGCTCAGGATTTGGTGTGCTTGAATCAGGATTCAAACTCTGACTAGGGTCCATACCAATATATGACTCCATTACTTAATCCCCCAACTTAAGTTGGTTTTTCTGGCAAGCAAAAATGATAGTAAGACCTGTCTCACACAAAGTTGTGAACTATAATAAAACAGTGCACATAAAGTATAGTACTTGAAGGCTAAGTCTTTACAATGTTTACTATTATTACTGTAAACTAAACAGAGACAAAGCAGGGCTCAGGAACCTCATAGGAACAAAGCAAGCGCCAAGCTTTCCCGTATTGACATCTCTGATACCAAGAGATGATTGTGAAGTTACAGGCTCCTTGGCTCATCAATGCCATGGCTGCCAAGAGAGGGGGTTGGGTGGGGTGGTCCTTGTCATGCATTCAGAAAGGAAGGGGGTGTTACTGACCGAGCCGATGAGGTTGGCTCTGTGACTTGGCGATGCACCCGGACGCCATGGGCACAGTTCTCCTGGCCCCCAGCCTGGGTTGAGAGGGGAATGTCGGGGGAGGTGTGGCTGATCTTCATGGAGGAGTCAGGGCAGGGGGTGGGAGGGTCTAGGAAGCCCTCACTGTTCTCCTGTTCATTGGTCTCTGTGTCCGTGTAGTTAAGAGGCTCCTGGTTGTTGTCTTTGCTACCAGAGAGTAGGCCTCGTTCTCGCCACGGAACCCAGCAGAGTTTCCAAGACACGAAGAGAGACACGCCAAAGAGAGCGAGGCCACAGGCAGTGACCACAAGGGTCAGGAGGCTCACTGAGATATCTGCAAAGAAGCAAAGATGAAAGGTCAGTGTCATTGCTCCTCCCATGCCCTCCCATCGCATCGTGTGGACACAACGACCCTCACAGCCACTCATCCCTCAGGAGCGACTGTGGAAGGCCAGAGCAGAGGATGCTGTGGGTAGCCCGAAACGGGACAGGGAGAATGAGGACTCACACCCAAGTTCAGAAATGGTAACACGCAGCCCTTATTTAGAAACTATAAACATAAGCAACCTGCTATAGCAAGATACAGACTATTCAGGGGAACAGAAATGCCCCGCAAGTCACCGAGACGCTCCTGTGGAAATAAAAATCAGCAATATTTTATGAGCAGGACTGTTTCCACTGTCTTTAAAAATTACTGTGTCATCTCAGAGAGCTGTAGGACATAATTCGGAATTGTTAAGTAACATCAAACCAGGAACTCAGAAAACAGGGAAGCAAATGGTTAAGGCAGTTAACTTTAGGACTCAGAGAATAGGGAAGACAGTGGTTAAGGCAGTTAATTGTTTGACTCCTAGCAAGCCAATCAAAGCACCCCACTGATTTACTCGAAAGCAATGTTGTCTGACTAATTTACATTAAATGATATTTCAACTTATCTTGATAACCAGTTTCCAACCATCCCTATTCACTTTGAGCAGCTGGCCACAAGAAGCAGCCAGAACTTGCGTAGTTACACCCCACATGACCTGAAGCTGCCACCAGCCTCACTAGTGTGCCCAGCAGAGGAGCTGAACCTCCACTTTCTGGACATTTGACATGTGTGGAAGCGTGTCCTCTTCCCACGCCTGCACAGGCAGCCAGTACTGCCCTGTGCCTCCACCACCCAATGACCAAAGGCACTTTTCATCTCATATCTAAACTTCCCCTCTTTTAAAAACCTTTTCAAAACTTCATCCTGGAGGCAGTCTTAACTTCCTGCCTCCATTATATTCTTTCTTTGACAAAGTTTGCATCTGGTCTATTGGCCGACACATCCAAGCAACAAACCCCTTGAGTTTGATGACCATAACAACTTTTAAAAACAAAAATAGAGTATTTTCCCCCTAATTTTGATATTAACTTGTAAGGGTCTAAGCAAGATGGTTCAAGTCCTCTGCAGATTTCACAGCCTTAGGCAGACCCACCGCTCAACATCAGGCGACCGGACCTGGGGTCGACTGCTGTGGCTTCCATTTCCTAGCAGCAGATCCTGAGAGAATGTTCAAGGGAGAGCTGCTTGTTTAGAAACAAAGAATACAAATATAGGAGTTAGGGTGTGAGGAGGGAAAGCAGTCAGTAAAATGGTCTTCACCCAGTCAGTTACTTCAGGGTAGGGGGGGCTGGAGATTAAGCAGGCTGGGGAAGCTGCACACACCTCAAAGCCACTCTACCCAAGGGGCCACAGCCCGGGCTATTTCTATCAACTCCCTTCAGTCCTTGATTTGAGGGCAGTTCTCAAGGGGCATTTCCAACCTGTCACGTGGGTGGCAAAGTAAGCTTGAGTGGCCCAAAAGTCACACATTCAAATAAATGCAGGGGCTGGCCATTGGAAGTCAGCAGACATGAGTTGTCAAGGCAACAAGAGACTCTGCTACCTGGAGCGTATGGCCTCAGTCAGATCTTGGGTCATGCAATGTTCCGTGGCAGTGCTCCCAACTCTCAAAACAAAGCCAACCCCCCTGTAGCTTCCATCCCAGCCTACAGTAGAGTCAGAGGCTGAACAGCAACCTGAACTCATTTCTGGCATGTGCTAATGTAAAATTTCTACTTTAAATAACACTCCACTTGGGGCCTCCCTGGTGGCCTAGGGGTTAAGTCTCAGCCTATCTACTCAATGGTCTGAGTTCAATCCCCAGCCAGGGAGCTAACTCACATATGACACAGCAGATTTCTCCTGTCCTGCCAGCTGCTCCCCTTAGCAGTGTATTTCAGTAAATCCACCTGTTCTGCTCTTCAATCTGTCTCTGGTGAATCCTCTCACCCCCTCCCCCCATCTCTGGCCTGGCCTACATCCCAGTTCTTCTATACAAAACTAAAACAAACAATAACAACATCCCACCTATCCTTATTATGCTCTACTATATGTAGGAGCAACAAGGATTCTCCCCAGATTTTACCCTTACTGCCCTTCATTAATACTGCATTGCAGTGCCTCCCTGGTGGCGCAGCGGTTAAACCCTGCGCTGTGGAGTTTTGGCAGCTGTGACGCAAGTTCGAAGCCTGGCCGGGGAGATTCCCACATGGCGTGGCAGGCATCTCCTGCCTCGCCCGCTGCTCCCCTCAGCAGTTCTGCTCCCCACTCTTGTCTCTAGTGAATCCTCTCACCGCCCCACACCTCTGGGCATAAATAAATAAATGCATAAATAAATAAATCTTTAAAAAAATAAATTCAGTAAACCTATTAAAAAAAAATATATATATATATTGCATTGCATCAGCCAGTGTTTCCTGAATGTCCATGGTATGCCAGGTACTCTGGTAGGCTTTGGAAATACAATGGGGAACATGACAGACATATTCCATATTTTCAATGACTCATATTCTAATAAAAGGGAAACTTAAGAATTATTTAATATTTACACTTTCATCTATCCACAGCATGCCAGCAATCCATGACACAAGACAATCTGTATTTCTGCATGTGAAGCCTTCCTGCAAGTCACTTACCTATTAAGCCAAGCTGACCACCTGCCATCCATGTGCTTTTCAACCTGACTCTGAAGGTGCTTGATCATTCTTATGAAATGATAAAACAATTCTTCATGAAAAACTGTTCCTTCATGAAAAATTGCCAGCTGCCAGTGCTGGTGATGGAGCTAATGGGTTTCTTCTATGCCTTTCAATCAATTGCTGCCCTTCTGGTGAAGCAGTATTATATCTCTGTTTGAAAACAGTGGCATTCCAGTTCCAGCCTGGGTAACTGAGCTCAAATCTTTAACCACAGTTCTTTCTTCAAGTCCTATAGAAATAGGACAAGCAAACCATACAACAATGGAAAACAAGGATGGCTATCACCAACCAGGAACTTTTACAAAAAGTTATAAATTGTTATAAAGAAGAAGCCAATCAGTGTTGAAATACTAACATGAGGCAAATGAAGAGATACTGAGGAAAATGTAAAAATAAAAAAAAATCTCAGAATGGAGAAACAGGGAGCAGACTCAATGGGGCAAAGTAAAGGGCGTTGGGAGCCACGCCTCCTGGAGCCCCTTGATTATGGGCAGCCTGGTTTGGCCACAGGCTCTACTTGGTTCTGACAGCTCTCACAGTAGTATGGGAAATTTGCTGGTGCGAACTTCAATAAGAGGTGCTTGGGAAAGAAAGGACAGAAGATCCTGCCCCAGTGAATCAGGCTGCAACTGTAAACACCAATGCCTACTCTCCCCACAAAAATTTAAAAACAAAGCAGGCTTCATACCACAGTGTAATATCTTGACATATTTTGTAATCCAAATCCAAGTGGGAAGAACCCTCATCATAGCTGAGTGCCGCCTCCCCATTCCCCAGGCAGCCCAGCCCAGAGACCCCTGATTTTATCTGGAAATATTTTAGGCTGTTTCTTTAAACAGACTTTTCAGTGGGGCAGGGGGATCTTATTTTCATTTAATTGGTCTACTGGTGAGTGCACTTTTTTAATAAACCCTTTATTAGAGACAGAGAGAGAGAGAGAGAGAGAGAGAGAGAGAGAGAGCACATGCAAAACTCCCTCCCCACATCCTGTTAATGGCTTCAGCACTGTCCTAACACAAACACTGCTAGGAGAACAGCAGCACAGGTTGGAACAGAGCTACAATGGGAGGCAGTAGAGTTAGGAATGTAATGTGATAACTGTATTCTTATTTACCACATATTCACTCCCCTCACCAACCCCTCCCCTCCAAGGCAGTTGCATAAATCCTAGCTCCTTGATATTGGTCCTGATCACGTGATTTGTTTTAGTCAATGAAATATGGCTACAGATACGTCCCATGCCCCCTCAGATCAGAGGACCCTTTGGTTTCCATCTTCTGCCACAAGAAGAAAGGATATCTAACAAGGGTTGATCTTCTGGTCTGGGGACAATAATGGGAAGACTTGTGTCATTGGCCCAAAGTCCAAGGTCAGAAGTAAACTTAAAACCTAACCCACAGACTGGGGTCAAGCCATAGCTAATCCACAGATACATAAGCAAAACTTAAATATTTGATGTTTTAAGTCACTAAGATTTTGAAGGTGTTTATTACCATGGCAAAAAGTTGACCCATATGCATGACATCTTAATTTACTGTCCAAAGAGAAGATATTTTTAAGAATGAAAAAGGGTTATATTAATAATCACATGGGACAAGAGACACCAGACTGTCCAGGGAGCATCATGGGACACACAATCACCCTGGACTGGACTTATTAACTCCTACCTGAGCTCTGAACTCATCAGGTTGGTACAACTAAGTTTACTTGGCATAGATAACAGGAACTATAAGTTAAAGCCTTCACTCTCCTCTTCTAGTAACTACAAGACTATGACCTTATATTCCTGCTATAAGTGAAACCATCTGATATTTTTCTTTTCTTTCAGGTTTATTTCACTGAGCATGATCCCTTCTAGCTCCATCCATGTGGCTGCAAATTGCATGTGTTTATCTTTTTTGAATGCTGAATAGTATTCTATTGTGTATATGTACCACATCTTCTTGATCCAATCATCTATTTTTGGGCAGACACTCAGTGAGGGAGGGGGAGGATAAGGGCTCAAAATAGGGTAGCAAAGAGCACAAGGGACTATGGTGATGGGTCATGGGTGAATTGGTGGTGGATTACCCAAGGGGAATACACTATAATGTAAAAGATATCAATAATGTTAAAAAAATGTAAAAAAAAAAAAAAAAAGAAGAAGAAAGAAAAAGATCCTGACCTTGCTCAAGATTAACTTCAGCTTAAGTGATTTCCAGTTAACACACCCAAAACACAGCTTGATCACATGTCAAGTCACGGGGAATGCGCAAAGGAAGGGATCTTGTTACCTCAGCATTAAATCCCAAGCATCTGAAAGAGTGCCTAGCATATAGAAGGCATTCAATAAATGTTTGATGAAATACACCTAAGAAAGCCTGTGGCTACCTACGATGTTTATCATGAATTATGACTGTGATCTCTAAGCTATAGGAGGAGCTGATCACACTCATAGTCACTATAAATTTCTGTGCAGAGTTATTACAGATAATTGCTAGCAAATGGCAGGAGTGGATTTTTCTTATTCACAGAACAGTGCTAACGTGAGTTAGCAGTGTACCAGAGGCTACCTGCCAGAAGAGACCAATGGTGAGCTACACAGCCACATACCAGTCACTCAGTGTAACAATCTGGACTTCAGTTTGCCAAGATCTCAGGCTACCCACAAGACACTACATTTGTGCTTTTCTGTTTATCAGAAAGCAGTGCTTAGAAAACTACTGCAGAGTTACTAAGGCCATCCATCCTACCCACTTCAGACCCACAACCTCAGGAAAAAATCCACTTAGAATCATAAAAATAGCTTTATTTAGAAAAAGAGAAATGATTTCTTAAGTGGTAGACACATGGCCATTTGTTTCATTATTGATTCATAAACTACATGGGTTCACTATATATTCTCTGACATTTATGGTATATTGCATAAAAAAATTGAAAAAAATAGTAACATCGGGTCTCCCTGGCAGTGCAACGGGTTAAGTCTCAGCACTATGAAGCTATAAGCAGCCACTGCTATAAGATTTTGATCCCCGGCCAGGGAGCTAACCCACATGGTACAGCAGACTTCTCCTGTCTCTCCCACTGCTCCCTTTAGCAGTGTATGTCAGTACAGCTGCCTGTTCTGCTCCCCACTCTGTGTCTGGTGAATTCTCTCACCTCCCTACACCTCTGGCCTACACCCCAGCTCTTGTATGCATGAATAAATAAATCTTTAAGAAAAAATAGAAACATCAGAAAATAATTATTCTAAAGATAACTTCTCTAAAGAATAAAAAGTATGATTGGTCCTTTTGTTCAAGAATCAATAACCAGATGGTGATTCAGGGATGAAAGAAGTTGAGTGGCAACCCAGTTCTGATCCAGATGTCTGGAGGTATTGCCATGTGGCAGAGGGCTATATGTGAAATGTACCCACAGCTGCTGTGGCAGTACATCTTTCCAAAGAAGACATTGAGTAGAATGACCAGTAATCAGGCCTGATCTTCAGAAGGCTCCTTTACCAATGACTAGCCCTAGCCGTAGAACATGATGTACTGCAGCAACACTCCTGGGCACCAAATACAGCACACCAGGACACCCCTAGACCCAGCAGACACCTCACGGACACTATAATACTAGGTGATTGCTGGAAGCCTATGGGCATGTTTTGAAATGGCAAAAATTATTGAATAATGAATGAAAAGTTTTAACACCTACGCAGTGCATATAGACAGAAAACAGTAGGTGCATTGCTAAACTGTGAAGGGCTAGGTGTCAAACATAAACTGAAAACAAAAGAAATGTCATGGGCCAAATAGGCCAAATGAGCAACTCAAGAGAGGCTGACCAAACTGAGTCATCAGAAAAAAATGGACCTTGACATAAAACAAATTAATACAAGAGACAAAGTAATTCATATACTCAGTGAGATTTTTTTAAAAAGTGACTAAGAATGAAAAGGATGGCCACAGCAATAACCAGAATCAGACACCACTGAGGTCCTACCTGGTTTAAAAAAAGATTATAACCTTAGACTTCCACAGCTGGCCACATTATTACAGGAGAAAAGGACAGGCATTTTCAGCAGTTAGTGACTCTGAATGCACCATTAATGCATTCTCTCTTGCATAAAATCTAATGAGCTTCTCCAAACAAATAAAAAATTATGTCAGAATTTAGCATCCAAAAAGGGAAGGGAATACTAAATAAGATATATATTTACATACTATGTATTCCAAGAATACAATAAACAATAAAAAATAAAAGTTGTATTAAATACCTGTAGTTTCTGCTTAGAAAGTTTAATGTAACTGTTAAGGAGCAAAAAACAAAAGAGCAAAGAAATGAAAACTATACATACTCTAAAATTCCAAAAATTTCAAGAGAACATTGAAGATGAAAGGAAGTAAAAACAAACTAAATGTCCTATACTGTTTGCAGAGTGAGGTTATAGATACTTCAACTTGATGTTGATCAGGAAACACAAATGTAAATATGCATATGAAATATGTAAGAGAGACTTTGATTCAATGGTACAGCTGCATATATATTTATATTCTCTTCTTCCTGAGGATATCATTTTTTCCCTGCTTTCCTTCCCATTAAGTGACAGAATAAATAGAAAGTATAAACCCATTATTACAAAGAAAACACCATAACATGGTCAGCGAAAAAGGTTTAAACGATTTTTCTCTATAAGACAGTATGTGAAGGGAGGTGCAGTAAAGGACACCATGGCCCCCTCCTCTCCTTCTCCCCCACAAAAATGCAAAGAAAGGTACACCTGAGAAGTAAGCAACTGAGTTATAAACTCAGGCAGGCTCAGAACACAGACATTTTGAGTAGTTTGGAGGCCAAGACTGAGCTATGGAACTGAAAATATAGGCATGGATTGAAAATCTCTACCAAAATATTGTCCAGTTTGTCCAGTGATAAACCAAGGCAGCTGTGTGAGAATCATTGTGCAAGAGCAGAAGCCTTCATGTTCCTCAAAAAAAAAAAAAAAAGAGTCCCTTAAAGTAAATCTTACCATTAAAACCTCACCTACAGATACAGAGCCTTGCCGTCAGCTTTTCTATTGCCTCATCATTAAATATGAGTAAGCTGCAAAGAATTACCACCCATCATAGGAAAATTTTATAGCAATCAAGTACAATGAATAGAAGCAAAAGAAAAAAAATGCTCCCAGATAAAGCAAAAATAAGTCAGATAGGAAGCAAGGACTTTAAAGACACTTCATTCACCGTAAGTTTCCAGAAGTTATCCCATCCATAGTACAAGAGTAGACTACTAATAAATGGAATGAAGAATAAGATATTATTCTTAGAAGTAAAAATCATATGATTGTTGAAACAAAAAATTCAGGGCCTCCCTGGTGGCACAGGGGGTTAACTCTCAGCACTATGAAGCTATCTGCAACCACTGTAGCACGAGTTGAATCCCTAACCAGGGAGCTTCCCACATGGCCCAGCAGACCTCTCCTGGCTCACCAACTGCTCCCTTCAGCAGCATATTTCAGTTGATCTGCCTGTTTTGCCCCCCACTCTGTCTCTGGTGAATCCTCTCACCCCCTGTACCTTTGGCCTATATCCCAGCTCTTGTTTGTATAAGTAAGTCTTTAAAGAGTAAAATCAAGGAGTATCTCCCTGAATATGGATCAAAGATTCAGGAAATTTAAGCAAAATATATGGAAAATAGAGTATGCATTCAAGAGTCCAAACATTTAAGTTTTTTAGAAGGTTAGAACAGACAAAATAAAGGTAAAAATCATTAAATATATTTTTTTAATTCCCTAGAATATAAGGACACATTTGCAAGAATCTAATTAGTACTTACAGTAAACAATACTTAACTTAGACACACAGTTATAAAATTTTAAAACATAAAAATTAAAGACAATCATAAAATAATATGAACACAAAGAAATTAGAACCATACTGACATTTGGACTTATAAAATACACTTGAAAATGGAATCAAGCTGACAACTTCTGAGAAAAATTTACATTCAGGTAGAATTCTATACCCAAACATACTATCACCAAAGTGTGAGGACTAAAAAAGCCATCTTTAGGTATACAAGAAGTCAGGAAGATTACTTTTCATGCACCTATGATCAGAAGTTACTCTTGGGTAAATGTATGAAATTAAAATGAGACAGAAGACGACACAGAGAGCAGGAAAACATGCCCTCCATTCACAAGACCTGTGAAAGCCCAATGTGAGAGCGGAGGCACCCAGGGAGAAACCAACCCAGTCCAGAACAGAATCACTGCGCTCTAGGAAAGGGGAGCTCCTCAGAGATAAAAGGATTTGAAAAAAAAAAACACACACACAAATGATCTGATGAAAAGTTTAGTTTTAAAGGCATCATTAATGCCTTCAAATAGTATTAAAAAGAGTAAGAAATTAGGAATTCCAAAAGAAAAATTTTTGAGAAAAGGAATCATAATCATTATTTTCAACTCTTAGAAGCAAGCAATTGACAAAAGTGGAAGTCTTAAGTATGGTTATGGAACAGAATGTAAATGTTTACAACTCTGACAATTTAAAATTAATAGAAAAGATGTCAGAAATTAAGAGGTTGAAAGAGGAAAGAAACTGAAGGGAAAGGTTACAGGCTGCCTTCCAAAATGAGAGAACAAGAGACAGTCTCTACAGCTGGCAGACAATATATAGAGTGATGTTTTCATGCTGAAAGTTTTTTACAGTGAAAAACTTTGGATATATACTAGGTTATTTCTGTTGGAATGAAATTAGAAGAGACTTCTGCTTCTATATTGTTTTACAAGTATTATTAAGAAAAAACAAAAAACATTTCTTTAACTATTATAGTATGTATGTTAAGTTTATTTTATTGAACTTGGATCTGTTCATACCAAAACATTTCTGAAAATGGTTCTTATTTAATCCTACTCCTTAATTTATAAGGAACAGATGAATGAAAATCATGACAACTATTACAACAGCCACAATCCTCCAGCATGGTTTTCCTTCCAAATCAAACCCATAAAAGACATGGATCTTTGTTCAGATGTTTAGATACACAAACAAAATATCAGGAGACTGACATAGACACCTAAAAGGTGACTATCACCTTTTAACTTTGCTAATACTGACATTAAAAGCATACAACTCACCATCAAGTTTATTTCATATCTGGATGCTTTACCACCAAAATACAATGGTATTCCCTTAAAAAAACTCTTTAAATCATTACATTGTCCTAATTTTCTCAATTTGCTTTAGATGTATGAGAAGCTTGTAATGGATCAACAAGGCACCAGCAATTGGGAGCACTGCGCCGCCACCTCTAGCATGTCAATCTGCCCCTCCTCTACTTTTCACAGCAATAAACAAAGCTCAGGGCAAAACAGGGAACATTTTGACATCCGTTCCAGCCTTCCTAACTTGAGCTCTCCTCTCTCTCAACTGCCCTCCCAACTTTCTGTCCCAGAGGACTGGACTTTCAAAGTGATTATGTTGGAGCCTAAAGATTTTGTGTCTGTGTCTAATCTCTTAACCACAGGAAACTGATGGTGACAACAGGGGAGTCAGTGTGACACTCGGGATAAATGATATGTGTTTCCACAAAGAAGACTTGGAATCACAACTGAGGAGGGAAACAAAAGGGGGTCAGAGCTGGAAGAGTGGTGTTGAGCCCTAAGATTGAGATGGGGGAGGGGGACACAAAAATGTAGAGGTTAACTCGTGGTCAGAAGCTGGGATGACAGGAACTAGTGTAAACCGGTGCAAAGTGAAGTAAGGGTCAGGTCCAGATAGCTTCACTTACATGGGACTTACCTACCCACAGAGATTGAGGAGCTTTAAAAATGCCTACAGCACAACAGGATAAAATTAACTTATTTATTTTATAAATGAATAAAGGAAAATAAATAGGAAAAATAAAGGGAAAAGGGAAAAATAAAAGGAAAAGGAAGATGAAGTCAGTAGAAAGGTAAATAGCCAACATCCATGCATGGATTTTTGTGTAGTTACCAGAGATGGCGACAGGACCAACTCCCAACATCCCATTTACAGAAAAGCATGAAACATAGCCAATTACATGATTCAGCAACCAAAAAACACAAGAGAAGAAAAATTTGAACTAGAAATGTAATAATATTAGATATTATTGCTGATTACTTTTAAATAGAATTCTATCATGATTATGTAGGATGGTACGTGGGGGAATTTGCTTCAAATTACAGGTGAAACAAGATTGAGTATGGGTTAATCTTTGTTGAAACCGAGCAATGAGTCAGTTTATTACATTATTCTCTGCACTTCTGAATACATTTGACAATTTCGTAGTGAGAAATAAAAAGCAAAACATGCTTAAGTCGGGGCGGGGGGGAACGTCGAGCCCTGACTTAGATCTTAGTCTCATTGAAAAGGCCTTGGGTGAAGGCCTTTAATCTCCATTTCTAACAAGCATCTCAGATCTTGATGAATCTGACACAGATGGTCTGTAGATGTAAACCTGATCAAGTGAATTTAAACACAGTGGCTCAGAACACAAGATGCTTTCCTAATCCTAAAACAATGTGTCTTGCGGGCCTAATAAAGATAACGCCAGGGAATTTAGTTAGACATTCAGGTCATGAAGAACTTGAGAATATCACATTGTGCTTTGTGGGGAGGAAAGGTAATACAATTACACAGAGGAAACAGGCAAGACCAGACAGCTCTGCTATGTTAGGAGTTTCAGGGACCTGCACCAGTGAGAAAACGCTACACTGAAGACACCATCGGGACCATCCAGGACAATTCCGATCAGAATTCCCGCATCGACCATCCTTGAGTGTGACCATGAGGCCTTCAAATACTTTCTCTTATGTACCCTTTAAACTTAATACCATGAATATAAATCACTTTGAAGTTTAAAATAACAACAGTAAAATTGCTATCTTCAAAAAATCTCAGTATTCGGGAATTATCCAGAAGAGAAATTTAGCTCCATACACACCTCAGTAGCCCAGGTGGCAGGTTCACAATGACGACTGTGAGGCAACTAGAATAAGAATCAGTCATAGATTTTAGGTTAAAATGAGATGCTTTGGTGTTTAAATGATTGAACTTAAACAGCCTGGGAAATGCAATATTGCAGAGACCTGGCTGTTTAAAGATACAGTAGGCAGCATAGCGCCATAGTTAATAACTTAAGTTCTAGAATAACCCAAAGTCTGCAGCCCAGCATTACTTGTGTATCCTTGGATAAATCTCTTTTTCTTGTTTCTCGTATTATCATTGGATAATAGTATCTGTCTCTTGGGATTGTAGTAAATGCTTAGAAAGTACTAATGCTTAATAATGTAAAGTTTTTTGTTTTTCCATAATGTGTCTCAGGATTCAGCTGCCCCATATTCAGACTTACTGTTACAGCTAAGAAGTGGTCACCTTGATTAATAAATAATGAGGCCTCCTGTAGCTTTATGAAATGGACTTTGGCAACAAGCAAATATTATTAGGTGCTCGGTAAGTGCTTATTTTCCTGAATTACTAAGGACAAAAGAAGGAGTTGTTATTGAACATCTGATATTTGCTAAAAACCAAACTAGGGGGTATAAATATAAATAAAACTAGTTCCTGCCCTCAAGGAACCACTAGTCAGGAAATTTCAGTAATGTTCTTCATGATACACAGAGTGTTATTGGAGCTCGAAGTGGGGGATGAATGACCCAACCTGGGTTTCAGAGAAGGCTTCCCTTAAAAGAGTGTGCCAAGAGCTACCTATAACCACTTCTCTGATACAAATACTAACCCAGGTCATTTGGCCAGGAGGCGGAAAGACTTCACCAAAAAAAGAAGCTTTCGGGTTTCTGTGAATAGTCACCCATATTACAGAGGGAAGAACTTGTTCAATTCTACATGGCAGCCCTGGGAAAGAGTTGGCACATTCCAGGGACTTTAGGCCAATTTGGCCACCATTTTATTTTTTTGTCACCTTGGGTAAGTCACTGGTCCTCTATGGTCTTCCTCATCTGTCATAAAGGCCTGGATGAGGTTCACATATTTTGTGGTTCTTGTGAAAGTGCCAAATGAACTTGAGTTCACAGCAGTGTCTGTATCTTGGACTAAAGCCATTATAATAACTCCCCTTAGTGACCACAAGCAATGGACACATCCACCTGGCAGTCACATTTTAGGGACATTCTTGCAGCACACATGAGGTTCTCTTAGCACTGGCTCATGGTACAAATTGCAAAGATTAAGGCACATTAACTTGGGCCTGTAGGGCCTGTGTCATTATTAAGGTACTGAGCCAGGTAAACAGAGCACTCTAGCTTTAACTCTAAGAAGCCTGTGGACTAGTAAAATGAATTGGAATGTGAAAACTGGCAAGTGCATCAATTACATTTTCTGGATTGAAGAATCACAGAAAGGAAGAATATCTTTATTAGGACTGTGTCTTCTGGTCCTCAGATCCCTTCCTCAGAAGGCTGCCCAGATGATTCTGCCTGTGTCAACTAAGCAGCCAGCCTAAAATTAGTACTGAGAGAACACTTTCTGTTGCACCTTCTATTTGCAAAGTGCAGCCTCATCAGTGTGACCAACTCCTTTTCACACGGTATCACTCCCTCTGCCAGGACCAGATGGGAAGAAGCTGCTGGCTTACACAGTGGCTGGAACTACACACACAAAGAGCTGGGTCTTAGCTCTTGTGTTCATAATCCCTGACCTTCCAGTGCTGTGGCACGAGCCCAGAATTATCATCATCAGCTTTGCTACTTGGTTTTCACTCTTTCACTCTATTTAATTGGAGGAAAATTTGCTTAAAACACTATTTTCCTACCCACTATGGCTTTATTGGCAGTGCTTGCAAAATCTGAATGTTTTTTGTATCATGGTATTCTGGCCAGATAAATGGGAATAAATGGGACCATACAGATGTGCAAGGATTCTTGCAAAGTAATAGATCTGACATGCAGGTTTTTAGAGAATGGGGACCTTCTTTTTTAAACTGAAAAACATCCAATGAAACTCAAGAACACGTGAAGAATGGACACAAGCCAAAGAGGTCAGCAACCCTCCTTGTGTCCACTGGAAATGGGAGGCCCAGCTCACCCAGTATTGCTGTTTGGAGCTGGAGGGGATGGGAGTCAGCAACTAGAGGCCCAGTGGCCAGCTGCTGTGAGACTGGGCTACCTGCAGCCTCTCTCGGGTCATTTCTCACCTCTATAATGGAGGGAAAATTTCCTCCTTGCCTGGCTCTCTTGAAAGCTAAGTGTACTGGTATATGTATAAAAGCCTGCCACAGTGATTTCACGCCCTTGTTTGAAATTGTTTTTAAGCCTAGCACTGCTGCACTGGCCCAATAATTCACAGTTCCCACAGGACCCCTTTGCAAACAGTTAGAATCATACCCTAGGTCAGTTCTACTCTTGCTTTGAGCCAATTAAATCTCTCTACCTGTGAAACAAGATCAAAAAGTTGCTGAAAACCATCTTTGTGAACCCAGCATTTATAAAGTCTCATAAAACAATGTGTAAAGTTAGGGAGAAAATGTTCCTTCCCTTTCCTGGCTTCTGTGAGGAGCAACTTTTCCCGAAATGCTCCTGGCCACTTATCCACCTCTTTCTTCTCCTCCATTTATAAGTGGGTTACTAGAATAGAAAACTCAGGACAACCCTACTGCTCCCTTCTACTTGACATTTTGGTGGCCTGAAATGGAGCATGGTGCAGCACTGGCAAGTCTGTTAGCGTCCTGCGACAATTAGGCAGACTTTCTCTCCTGGTTCTCTGTCAGGCACAGCTGGACACTTGCAGAATTGGTCTTGCCTCATATATATGTGGCCTGGTCACGAGCAGACCTGGGCAGGTGCACTCTGCTAGCTGTCTAGGTGTGGCAGAGGACTCCCAGGGTCTATTTGCATGAAGGGAGTTGCACGAGGGGTTGTCTGGTTTATAGAACAAGAGACAGGAGATTTGAGGAGATGACCCTGAGTTTAACACTTGTTTTCAACACATGTGGGCCACTTGCTGGAGTCTCCCGATAATTTTTGGTAGAACCAGGACTTGAGGTCCTGGTGAGCTCTGGTAAACTCTTAGGGGCAATTAGTCAGTGAATTCTGCGTATCTTTAGGCTGCTGAGGTTCTGGCATTTCAGTTATTGGAACGCTAAGATTTGAAAACATTTTTTTCCCTAAAATTAGAGACTTTAAAAATCCTATACTCAAACAACTCAGCAAATTATGCCCTTCATAAGAGAATCAAAACACTCTTGTAACATCTGATTAACGCTGAAACTATATCCTAACATGTGGATACCAGATGCATTCTGAGTCTTCTAAAAAGGAGATACATGTTGTACATCTTCCATTTATGACTCACAATCCATTCTTCTTCCCTTTCCCCGCACTATGCCATAGCAGACTGGCCCACATAGCCCATATCAAGGACTTCCTTGCCTTTGGTTTCTGTTGAGCTCAGCCAATAGGAGGGCCTAGTGGGGTATGAGAGGGTGGGATGAGAAATAACAGTGTTTATTACCACAGCTTTCTTCCTGCTAGTTCACTATGACCCATGTCATTCTACCGAAAACCACAGCTCCTTTCTGGGTCCTTTCAGACCAATGGGTGACAATGACTCCCTGTGTCAAATCTTGTCCTATTACTTGCTCATTCCCCTGAATCCTGATCATGCCTTTGCAAAAGTCCCTCTATTTAGCTGTCCTCAAATGCCTATTTCCATGGGGACCCAGATAGAGTCTCTGGAAAATGAGCTGTCACCTGCTCTGGGTCCTGCCTCATGACTGCATGACACCTGGGAACCTAACTCTCATCTGGGCCTGCGTAACGGACACGTGATGAGATGGAAGGGCTCCTCCAGATTTTGTATTCTTGAATTGAGAGAGTTTTTTTTTATTGTGGTTATGTTGGATTACATCATTTGTACTTTGGGAGTATAGGACCCCCTGCCCACCCCTAGAGAAAATTTTTATCTACAGTATCTTCCACAACTTACCATGGTATGGCACACAAAAGACACTCAATGTGTGATGAATAACAAAAATTTAAGCTAGGTATCATTTTTATTTTTATGTTCACTAAAAAAACGTGCTTCAGGAAAAGAAGCTGCCAAAGAAGCCATGTGTTTAAGTATATATAAGATGAGCATTATGGTTACCTTTTCATCATGATTGAAAGTGATACTGTATTTCATGCTTCTCTGAACAGTTAACTCCATGGGAGCAGTGCCTTATAGCAGAAGGAGGATGGGTTCTGGAGTCAGGCACCATTTATTAACTTAACTTCAGAAGACACTGTTCTGATTGCCTTTGCAAAGATATTATATAATTAGGGATAGAGTGACCTATTCAGAGTATGCCAGACAAACTGAATTTTTAGGAGAAGCCTTTATAGTCACATGACTCCAGATAATCTTGTTTATATGGCCAACACTAACCCTAGGAGAACTGCTCCTGAGAAACAGTCACCCAAGGTTGCTTAAAGTCAAAAAAGAGAGTGCACACCTGGTTCAAACTCTTCCCCATCATTTTTTCCCTTCCCCTCTTCTGTCTGGCTTGAATCCTTCCAACACATAATCTCTTACTGGCTTGTCCGTCTATACCTGGGGCCCTGTGTGCCCCCAGGTCATGGATCTATCCATACAAAAAGGAAGATCAGGTTTAGGTTATTGGCAATTGATTAAAAGCATGGGTCCTTGTATCTGTCAATTTCCTACAAATTATATGTTTTTATGCCATTTACCTTTCCATAAATATTTTATGCTGCAGAAATGAAGATGGTTTTTTAAAATTGCTAATTTTCATCAGCAGTTCATGCATATAAATTGGTATTCATTCATCATTAAAATGATTAATAATACTGGTATATGGCCAAGAAAGAAATGTAGTAATTGTTCGAAAGTGACTATAAAGGAAAAAATTCTTTCGATTTTAATACAAATTCTAACTGGAAGATATAAGCAACACCAATTATTCTCAAGAAGAGTTCTCCTTAGGCCTGCCTTCTCCATGAATCACAGAAATTCTGTGTTACAGGCAGAAGACAGAGCTATAGCTATTAGCAGACACTAATGTTTTTTTTCCTAAGACATTTCTGCAATCCTCACTTCTCTGTAAACCATGTATGGTTTGTTTACTTTTTTAAAACATGGTAAAAACTACACAACATAAAACATACCATTTTAGCCATTTTAACTGTACAGTTCAGTGGCATTAAGTTCATTCACGCTTCTGTGCAGCAACCATCACTACTATCCATCTCCAGAACCTTTTCATCATCCCACACTAAAATTCAATACCTATTAAATAATAATTTCCCTTTCCTCTTCCCTATCCCCAGTCTCTGATAACTGCTATTTTACTTTATGTCTCTATGATAAGCCAAATAGCTTACTCCATTTCGTTGGTCCATAGATGCTTCCCCCCCACCGCCCCCAACAGTACATACAGAGAAGAACTGAGAAGATCACAGGCAGGCCAAGGCTGCTCCAAGAATGCCAAGTGAAGAAGAGGGTTAGGAGCACATCTCAGATGATGCTTTGGAGACTGAGGTGGGAAAGGGGGCTACAAACAGGTGTTTTACTAACATCCTCCAGATCGTCTGACGCTATCCTGAAGATTCACATAACTGCTCCCATTTTTCTAGGCACTCATCAGCATCCTGAAGCATGAGAGGCCCAAATGTACCGCCACGAGACGCCCTCCACATAAGCTGACCCTGAGACAGCAAAAATGTTTCCCTAAACAATAAGAATGTGTATACTGGAGATAGGAGTAAAGAAGATTCCAAACAGCAAAAGGACAAAGGGCAGGTTCTCATACTTAAAGGGGTGGAAGAAATAGACTGAATCACTTATGATAGGTGAGGTAGGGGCTGTGAACAAGGCAGAGGTTAAGAGGCACCCAAGGCAAGGAGATCAGGAGCAACAACAGGAGGTGAGAAATAGCAACAACAGCAAGTATGGACTAGAGGGATGCAAAAGCAGTAGGCTCAGCTGAAAGACTGCGAAACCAAAGGAAGTGGCTCACTTCATGTGGGATATTATTGTCCTCTGTATACCCAATGGGAGATGCATAGGGAAATACAAGAAGTGGAAGCATCCTTTCTATCCCTTGGCAGGTAAAAATTACTGATCCAGTAGTTGTAGATATGAAATGCTCAAGTGGCCTTACCCAGGACCATAACTGGGTGACAAACAGGGTGATGTGTGGGTTAATAAAAAAAAATAAAGCAGAAATGAGGAGCACTGAAACGATCAGAAAGGATGAGATATTATTACAAAAACACAAGAAAATTACTATGGGTACAATGATGAACAGTTAGGTTTTTAACAAAGATATATAATTTAATAGCTTTATTAAATATCAATAACAGGCAGGTACACAGTGTCTCTCAAACCTTTTGCCAAAGAACTCCTAGTGGAGCACTGTTCACCAATCTAAATCTGGGATTCCTCCCATGGTTTCCCAGTAACATTCTTAGTGGGACTGTAGAAATCTGTGTCAGAAGACTTTCGACAATGCTAAAAAGTGAAACCTCGGGAGCACCTTGCCATTTGCCATAAAGTCATGATGCCTCTTTCTATTATGAACATACGGACTGTTATGCATCCCTTGGAAAGCATGGTGCATCAGACGTAAACAATTATATTTCCATAACTAACTTATATGTAACCAGGAAATGAAATAAAATCCTTGATTGTCTTTATAACTTGCACACACGCTTGGAAATTTCTGGATATTTGCTGATTGATGATTTGTTAGAAACTAGAATGGAGTCCCTATTTCATTGTCCCAAAATTAGAAAGAAAAAAGTTGTAATTAGAAGTCATCATTATCAATAAGGATGCAGATTACTTCAAGGGTAAGAAGCAATGACCAGACAGGAGTAAGAGGCTTGACCCCTTCTAAGATAGAAAAGAACTCAATTTTCACTCAGATCTTTTAAACATTTTTTAATATATATTTTTATTGTTATTTATGTCTTTTACATTTTGTATTCCCCTTGGGTAGCCCACCACCAACTCACCCGCGATCCAGCTCCATGGTCCCCTGCGCTCTTCTCTATTAAACATTTAATGATAGAGAAACCACCGAGAACTGAGAAACAGGTAATTATAACCAGTTATTACTTAATGTTATATTGACGAAAAGTAAGTGGGCTTTGAGAAAATCCTTTCTGACTGGCGTTGGTCAGAGTTCACTCATGAACTTAATCACTAATTTAGTATGGTCATGGAAATAATTCTCCTAAAATAGGATTGAAGGATGGCTATAGATTAAATGTCTGTTTCCCCAAAGTTCATGTCCAATGTGATGGTATTAGGAGGTGAAGCCCTTGAAATATGGACAGAAGCCCCTCATGAACAGGAGGCCCCAGAGAGCTCTCTTGCATACCCCTTCCCCCAACACACACACCATGTGAGGACACAGCAAGAGGAAAACTTTCTATGAAAGAATAAGTTCGGCCTTCACCAGACACAGAATCTGCCTGCACACGGATATTGAACTTACCGGCTTCCAAAACGTGGGAAATAAATTTCTTTTGTTTGTAAGCTACCCAGTCTGTGCAGTTTGTTATAGTAGCCCAAGTGGACTAAGACAGCTTGAACTCTTGAGGAAATATAACCCAATTACCTGATTAAACTAAACAGAGATGTTTTTCTGTTTCTTGATGCCCAAACTTCATATTAGGTGAGAGGGAGGATATGGAAAATGATGATGGTAAAAGAGTCACATGTAAAAGGGAAAAAGTATGAAGAAATGAGGCACCCATACTAAAACATTCTGAGGTAAACTTTTGCTTTCCAAGACACTAATATAGAGCAATGACATAAAAAGCACTAGGGAAGCTAGGGAATACAGATGATTAATCTAGGAGTTCTCCCATCCCAAAAGAGAAAACTGAGAAATTGGGGGGGGGGGGAGAAGAAATGCTCAAAAAACAAAATAACATTTTTCTGAGTAGAAGAAAACATATGGTTTTTGATTAAATGTCCTAGGCAATACTAAGCAAGAAGAATGGAAAAAGGCATATGCCCAGACAGGATGCTGTGAAATTTCAAGTCCCCAAGACTAAAGAGAATCCCCTCAAGAGACCTAGAAGCAGGCAACCTTCAGACTTCTTTCAAGCAATTCTATAATGCAAGAAGACTAAGGGACAGTATCTTTAAAATCCTAAGAAAATAATTTTCATTATAGAACGTATGCTCAGCTAAATCATCCATAAAAATGAGGGCAACATAAAAGCATTTTTAGAAATGCAAAGATTCGATATTTATATCCTATGTTCTACTTTTGAAAAATTCACTTGAGGATATACTCCAGCCAAGTGAAATAAAGCATTTTCAGATAGGAACCAGGGACACTAGTAAACAGCGTACCTAACCTTCAAGTGCCAGTGCTGTGGGGTCCCAGGACATCAGCTCTCTGATGGGGCAGAAACTCCTAGACCACCACCAAGAAAGCAGACTACCAATATCAAGTATATGATCAAAAGACTGGGTATAATTAACAACATGGTGAAAAAATAAGTTTCTTTTTGCTTATAAAATACTGTATTTTATGATAGAAAATACTGTTAGGTAGTCTAAGAAACACTAAATGCTATAAAAGTATAGTCAATATCAAACCAATTAAAATGACAAGATTTTGAACAATTCATGGCATATAACAAAGACTTTTTCCCTTTTATTATTGACCGACAATAAATCATTTTATTTTTTACACAAACAACATATATTAAATAAATCTTCTTATAGATTTAAATAAATCTGTAAGAAAAATCTGCTCATTCCAGAACAGAACTTAGAGCACTACTTCTTTTTCTCATTTCTTTTCAAGTATGCCTTTATGCTTTCCTATCTTTGCATGTGCTCATATTATGACTAGCTGTGATTTGCATCTACTCATACAATTGCACATTTGGTATATATTTTGTTTTTCCTACCACCATCCCTTACAGATATCTTCTTGTCCCTTTCTCAAGAAGTCTCAGAACCCTCACTTCATTTACCAATATCCACCAGATTCTGTTATGAATTCTGTGTTATCTACATTCTATGCTATCTACATTGTCCACTATGTAAATGTCAATATTTGTCTCTGTCATTCTGACTTGCTTTCCATCATATAATTCCCTCCAACTTCCTCCACTTTGATATAAATGGCTGCATTTCATCTTTCGTATGACTGAATAGTATTCCACAGTATGGATATACCACATCTTCTTGATCCAGTCATCTACTTATGGGCATTTAGGCTGCTTTCATGCCTTAGCTATTTAATGCTACAATAAACACTGTAGAGCAAATACCTTTTTGTGGTGATGGTTTCATGCTCTTTGGATCTACAACAGAAGACTTTGGATGCAAGGAACTGAACCCTTCAAGTGACACAAAATTAAGGAGGTAAAATTGTTTCCTTTTCCAAAGGGTCTAATCACACTTCATGGCTCAGCAGTCACTGCCTTTCACAAAATCACAATATTGTAATCATAGTAACAGTAGCCCCACCTTTGAGATCTTAACAAGTGATAATGCTGTAGTAAGTATCATCTAAGTGTTAATTCATTGATCTTCATGAAAACCCCGCGATTACCACAGTTAATAAATGAGGACACCTCGGTACAGAAAGGTGGAACAACATACTGTTAATCACTGTACTCCAACATGAGAAGGTCCTCTTAGCTAATGTGACTGGCTCAGTTAATTGAAAAAAATCAGTTAAAGGGAAAAATCCATTTTTCACTTAACATAGTAATTCACAAATCCTTCGATAGAGTATATATTTCTTTTCTTCTGTTTCTCAGGTTATAATTTTAACATTTTCTTTCTTTCATCAAAAATATAATACAGTGTGTCTTCAACTCAAATTTGTTTAAAGTAAAATTAAAAGTTAAAGATATTTGTGACACAATCTGAGGAGAGAATCATTCCAGAATTTTACCATTGTTTTCAGTATTTCACAGTTGTTCCTCCACTCTGAATTTGGCAGAATTTTAAAAAGTACTGTCTCAAAGCATTCGATTCAACTCTCATGAAAACAGCAATTCTCTTTTAACATTCATATTCATCAGTATATGCAATATTTAATTAAATTACATAATTGCAATAGTACTGCCAGAATAAACATTTTGGATAAAAATAATTGCTTCATTGTGAACATCCAGCTTAGTTTACAGGATCAGAAATAAATAGGAATAATATAGTAGTAAATAACCTGTGACTGGTGAGCAGTGGGACTATCATGGTATTTACTGAAATGTTCTATAAGAAATCGAAAACCCTGATAACTTCAGTGAGTCAGATCAATGGAAATTTATAGGAAAGTTTCAAATGTACTGTAAAACACACTTAGTTGGTATATAATATTTAGAATTAACATATAGAAAAAACATGGATAATTTTATAATTATAGAATGTAAAAATTTTACCATCACTTTGTAATAATAGCATAATAGTCAACCAATATTCTCATTTTATGAAGTATGGAATCAGAGATAAAGTCTAAAGTTGATACAACAGGAAATAGAAATTTTTTAAGTCCAAACTAACAAATAAGATAAACCAAAATAACATAGTAAATAAAAATAGGAGCAGGGAAACTCTTCATTTTGATTACATAAATTCTACAGTCCATTAATAAAAAACTGAAATACAGTTTTATTATTTACAGTATGGAAGGAATTATCAGAAACGCAAAACTTAGAAATGATTAAATGAAAATGGTTGCCTCTGAGAATGGACCTAAGGGTAAGATTAAAGCTTTCCTTTCTCTTATTTTTTCCAATATTGTGTGATTCTTCTTAACACTGTGCATAATCATTCGGATAATTATAATTAAAGACCATAAATATTATGTGGCGAAATTAAATGTTATATAAAGAAAACATGATTTGAACGAGGAAAGCTGAAACATTCCTAGTTTTGAATAAAGAACATCAGTAAGGGGACCAAAAAGGGCTCTGTCATAACAGGAACAAACACATGCCAAAATGCCCATGAAAGCATCTGGTGAAATTTCTGCTCTCAGAAACTTCCTGCAGGGGGGCTACAGGTTACCCTACAGTGGAGGACCCAGATGGCAGCCCAAGAAAGGCGAGGGTATGGGCCTGCGCTCAGTGCCCCGGGAGGCGCACATGAGAGGAACTGTAATTAGGCACTGCCTGTCATCGGGCACGTGTAGCCCAGGGTGCCTAGCCTGCCATCTGTCTACCTGCTTGTCTGTGAACTCACACCTCAGTACCTGCCTGGTAAGAGGGTATATTTGATCATGGAACTAGGACCAGAGAATCAGCTGTGCATACACCAAGAGCTTCTGTACACATGGACTTGGCTTGAAGAGAAAAACAGGAAGATGACATCAATGCTGTGAAACAGGCTTGGGGTCTCCCTCCAGCCAAAAGGTCTAGTCTCACTTTATTTTCTTTCACAGTATGAAAAAAATGTTGTCTTTTTCATTTTATAAATGTATTTTTATTACAAAATTAGGAAAGAAGTTACCTTACCCCAAGTAAGAATCAGTGAATGCCATAGAATTTTAACTTCAAGAAGCATTTGAGAGTCTGTAATAGATCTCTTATGGCTGACAATAGTCAAGTTGCTAAATAATATAGCCAATATCCACGGCGGCATGGACAATTAGCAACTTAAAGCAATTTTGTCTTTATATGCATTTGGAAAGCAAAGTTCTGTATTAGAGATCACTGTGCCATAATTGCAAAGGTCAGCACAGAAAATATTGATAGAGCATAGGTCCCTACAATGGGAAATTCAAACACACTTCAAGAAATGCTAGTAGGGAACAGAATGAAATTATTTAACAATTTGCTTGTAAATATAAAGGTGAGAAAATAGGAAGAAAGAATATAACCATTCATTGGAGGCATATTACTCTCTGAGTATCCAAAAATTCCATCAAAGAAACAATATTCCATACAACACTATCGATTTTAATAAGAATTTACATAAAAGTGTGGCTCAGATCCTAATATCTTTGCATATAGCAGATAGCCTCAAACTCCAACTCCAAAAATTAAAAACTGAAAACAAATTCTATAACTGGCTTTGGGCAAATAACTCCAGAACTCTAACCTAGTGGCCATGGGAGACTACCATCAGAATTTTTTTTTCATTCAAAATAGGATTATATATACATATATATTTTTTTAAATATATATTTTTTATTGTTATTTATATCTTTTACATTTTGTATTCCCCTTGGGTAACCCACCACCAATTCACCCATGATCCATCTCCGTGGTCCCTTGTGTCCTTTTCTACTCCATTTTGTGCCCTTATCCTCTGCCCACCCCCCACCACCCCCCTTGAGTGTCTCTCTCCTATTTGGTTTCCCTAGAGTCCTGTTATAAGTGAAACCATTCGATATTTTTCTATTTCTTTCTGGCTTATTTCGCTGAGTATGATCCTCTCTAATTCCATCCATGTTGCTGCAAATTGGTATGGAAGCAACCCAGATGTCCAAAAATAGATGATCGGATCAAGAAGATGTGGTACATATACACAATGGAATACTATTCAGCATTCAAAGAAGATAAATACCATCAGATTTTAATTACCAACTGACTGTCCTTTTACAGAGAGGCAAAGAAGAAAATGAAAAAGTAAGAAAAAGAAACATTATGTAATTGTTTTCAGAAGGGCTTCCTGACTGGAGTCAGTATCAAAAGAGTTATCTTGACTGTTAGATTATCAAAAATATTTTCTCTGAAATCAGTAGGATACAACACAAGAGAAGTGAATTATATGTCAGAGTATCTACGGATGCAAAATGCAGAACTGGCGAAGAACCGGAGTCAGAAAGTTTCCCAGACATGACAGGGGAAACCTGTTCCACTGGCTCTGACCTCATGTGTTCAGGGATTCCTCTTCACGCTGATGCAGGACACATTTGTCAGACATGTGACTACTGTATTCTGGCTCAGAAGAGCTACATTTTATGTAAATATGAACATGTGCCGGAGTATCCCTATGTGCTCCTACAGGAAGGCAGGTACATAATCCAGTCATATATCTGCAAGTTCAGAAAACTTGCCCCTATTCAGTAGTGAGCAAGAGCTAGCTATGAAACCAGCTCATAAGTATCAACTCTTAAATTTTCAGAAATTTTGAGTCGATTTTCAGACATTATTTTAAAATTATGTAAACTTACAAATATATAAATTATATTAAAAACAGAGGCAATAAATATTCAAAATTCACCACCTTCTACTCATTTTGCTCTATGTTCCCAAGGTCATTTAGATAGATTGTACAGGTGTGGGGAAGCCAAAGAGGGGGTACTACACATTTTTCTTTCCAATCCCTTGTTTGGTGATGTCAGTTCAAACAGGCCATGGAAGGAGCGCTTATACCAAGGAAATCTCAAATACCACAAAACAGGGCTTGATTTATTATTCTGTTGATGAACTAGGCTTTAAAGTGATAGAGAAAATATCAGTAACATGAGATCCAAAGCATGTCACGTTTCTAACCATTACATTGTGAATAACACAAGAGATTGAAGCTAAATTATTCCAGTGTTCAAAAACTATCATCTGATTTGTCAAAGAAGCTGCTCACATTATTGATGAATGAGTGAAGTTACAACATGTGTCACTGTTGTTTCACTTTAATCTTACTTGTTAAGGTAAATGAAACTATCAAACATAAAGCATGTTGAACCTACACTCATTTATCAATTGCAACCAAAGGTTGCTATGGATACAGGAGTTTGACAAAAATCAAGGAAAGCATTCTGTAAGAATCAATTGCAATGCAATCAATAAAGTGTAAAGTGAATTTTATTATAATTTGTGAGCTGCACATCCTTTGTATTAGTAAAAAAATAAAATAAAATATGTATATCTTTTTTATTCTGGAGAACTGGTTGTTACACAAGTGGCAACATGACACTGCCCTCAATTCAGACTGCATGAAGACTGATTTTCTCAAGGAATGGAACAGTTTCCAGTTTCTTCCAGCCCCACTGCTCTCGTCTTTCTGATGCAGAATTCCCATTTTAGTGATCAAAAGACCTGCCTTATAGGCCCTGCTTTTACAACGTTAAGTGTTTGTCACCAGGTGGCAACAGGGTTGGGCTTGACCCTGGGCAATCAGTTAGAGACAGAGGAAGATCAGAAATTTCTAGGTCAAAATCATATAGAAACAGCAATCTACTTATAAAATAACTAAAGAACTCTTATGCTTCACTAACTGGGTAACTTTCTTCACAGCAGATAACCTTATCTTTAAAGCAATAGTTCTGAAATGTATATGTGCTTGATACTGCCTGGGAAGCTTGTTAAAAGTACAGGTTTCTATGCCTCCAGAGATCCTGACTCTGGGTGAGGGCCAGGAATCTATCTTTAGATACATTTGTTTACCCCCAGGTATCTCTGAAGTACGTGATTCATAGTTCAGTGTGAGAAGTGCAGCATGATGGGATGCTCTGAACGTAAGCGTGATAGCTCATCCAAGCTCCCCCTTCTCTCTTATGTAGACTCTAACTGGCCCCCTCAAGCTGGTCAGAAGGAGGCATCTTCCTGCCTCTGGCTTTTCTTTTCAGTTGACATGAGCCTCAACCCACCCACCCATTCACCAATTCAGTTTCTTTGTTACCAGTGAAAAAAAAGAACTTATTTTTGATTTTCATAAGCACACTCATGCAAAATATTGCTGAAGCCAAGAGTGACTCTACCAATAAAGAAAGCACTGGAAGTTTACTATGACTTGGTTTTAAACAAGCTAACTCTAAGGCACCTTTTCTAGGTGCAAATAAATCATCTCCTAAATTGACTTAAGACTTAGTGATGGACAACAAGCTCACAAATCTTGAATTTCTAGATTCCACATATCCTCCACTGCAAGGACTGGGCCACATGCCCAACTCTGTCTGCTGGCATTGCTCCTGCTTCTATTGGATGTCTCCTGGCATCTTCTATTATTCCCTCTCTGAAGGCAGGGATATGTCTTCCTTTCTCGTTTGAAGATAAATTAAAATAATACATTTCTGATTATTCTTTGTACATTTCCAAAACACCAATTCATTCTTGCTATCAACATTCCTGAAAACATTTTCATGGCACATGTCCTGTAAAGTTCTTAGATATGTATTTGCCTGTCTCTTTCATTTATGTGGCCATGAACCTTTAAATTTGTGCTCACCAACACTAATTTCCAAAATCATGAGATCGTCCCTCTAATCTTCATTTTTAAGAGTTAGGATGTTAGAATATAAATGATCAGCTATATACAGTTATGAGAAATCAAACATAATATCAAGTGAAATATGATGAAAAGCCACACTGTACAAGCTACACACCAGAGTTGCTCTGTTGCAGTGGGAATAAGGTGAGGCTTTAGTTTTACCCCTTAGATTCAGCAGGAGGTGATCCAAGACAACACTGCAAAATCTCACAGCTCAGAGAAACCAAGTTTTAAAACCACTGGGTAGATTCAAACACTTATGGTGGTTTTCGATTAGTTTTTCTCTGCCATTTAAGCAATGTGCAGTATTCCTAGCTTTTACCAGGTTTATAGCATCATTGGCACAGTGCCTTTTTTAGTGAATCTTTACATGCCACAGTGACAGAATGATTCAATTTCAAATGTCCTGGGCATGAATTCCAACAAGTTGATGATCAAGTTCTGCAACAGAAACATTTGCTTCCACAACGAAAACTTAAGTCTAATATGTACTCTGGGAAAAGGAATAGTAACTTTCAACTAAGCACACTCTAAATCCTTGAAAAATTATCCACTAAGCCATATTTTCCAAATACACAACACAATTGTATTATAACACAATTACTTTACTTTTAAAAAATGTCCTTTTGCTCTACAGATTGTTGGTTGCCAAAGATGAGGGCTAGGGGAGGGACAGAATGAGTGGAGGATGTCAAAAGCTATAAACTTCCAGTTGGGATAAAATATGTGGAGAGAGAGAGATGTGCTGCTATAGTTAATAATGCTGCACTGCATATCTAAAAGTTGTTAAGAGAGTAGAACTTAAAAGTTCTCATTGCAAGAAAAATGTTGTAACTGTATTTATAACTGTGTAGTGATGTATATTTATGGGTCTTACTGTGGTGATCATTCCACAATATATACAAACATTGAATCAGTGTGTTGTACACCTGAAACTACTGTTATATGTCAGTGACAGCTCAATTTAAAATATTCTTTTACTCTTACGTGAGAGAACCCTTCAGTTCATAGACATAGACACCAACCGTTATAATCTTCCAGGATTCTGTTTCCTTCTTTTTTCTTTCTAGTTATTTCTAAAATGACTTTTGATATTAACAGGGCAACAGGAAAGGTAGGACATGAGCACTTTCTGTTAGGAACAAGGAGAATGTCAGAGCACACAGGAACTCCCATCTCACTGATAACACTATCATCTCTCAGCTTTTAGAAATGCAATTTTGTGCATAACTTGATGACAATGACCAAACTTTGGCCAGAAACACCCAGCAAGACAGGTCACTCATTCATTCTTTCATTTGTTCAAATATTTATCAAGTACATATTATGCTTCAGTCACTGGGTTAAATGAGGAGAATAGGAAGATGAATAATACACAGCTCTTTCCATCAAAGTATTCCCAATATAATGAAGGAATCAGATACAAAATCAGATAATGCTTTAAGTGGAGGCACAGTGAAAGGTGGAGAGATTCAAAGCCGAGTGTTAAAGAATGATTAGGAAGAATCTACCAGAAGGAGGAGTCTGTGGGGCAGGGAGAGTCACTCTTGATGGGACAGAGTGTTTAAACATGAGGGCAAGAAATTGCATGGTGCACTCTCCTGTTAATGTAAAGCAAGGGATAGCACACTGTGCGACTGGATTAATCTCTTATATGCCATGTTACATTAAGGAGCTTTGACTTGAGCCTGTAGCTGACTGGGATCATTGAAGAGTTTTACAAAGGAAAGCATCAGGGTCAGATCTGCTTTTTTAGGAAAATCACTTTGGTTTCTGAGGCGACTGAATCTGGGTAGTTAAGAACAGAGGCAGGGAGTACCTTAGGAGTTCCAATAATCTAGGAGAGAGATTTGAAGCCTGAAATAAGGTGGTGGTCATAGTAATAAAGTTGGAGACAGATCTGAGAAATAACCATGACTGAAAATTGGCTGGAACTGATTACTATTGGTAGAAGGGAGGCAGAGATTTGTTGATAGTGACAAAAGTTTTTGGAATGACACCCAAGTTACTGGTTTGAGTGACAGGGAACAGGGGTAGTGTTACCCATTGAGATTAAAAAAATACATAGAAATCAATCTGAAGTCAAGGGAAAGATATTTATTCATCCATTTAGTAACTGGACACCCGTGTTCCAAATATTAGTCCAAGTTTTAGAAACATAACAGTGAACAGATAAGCATTCTACTGGGATGAGGCAATTATAAATAAGCAAACAAAAATTATATCATATAAATTCATATATATATACTCTAAAAAAAAATAAAGTCTGTAAAGGAACAGGTATACATGGACTCTTTCTGAAAAGGTGCTGATTAATCAGAACCTTAATGAAGTGAGTGGAGAACCATAGGAGATCTGGGGGAAGAATATTCCTGGCGGACGAACAGCATGTGCAGAGGCCAAAATGATGACCCTAGTTTTTACACATGTTGAATTTGAGGTGACTTTTGTCTGTCCAGATGGAGCCATCCAGGAGGCAGTTAAATACATAGGTCTGAAACTGAGCAAAATCTGGCCTAGAATATGGATTTAAAACTACCAGCGTATTAAAAGGCTGGTAAATCTTGAGAGTGGAGGGGCAACTTGGGGAAAAGTATAAGAAGTAAGAAGAGCAGTGGTTAAGCATGGTAATTAAGAAACACCAACATTTAAGTAGAAGAAAAAAAAGCCCATGAAGGAGGAAAAAAGGATGGGATTCAATGTTACAAAATTCAAGTGAGCAGGAAGCAGTGATCACCATTTCAAACACAGCATCATTCCAGTAACTTAAATGTGACCACTGGGATTAGTAATTAGCAGGTCATTGATGACTGTAGTTAGAACAGCCTCTGAGGAGTGGTATGAGTGGGAATTAGATGACAGTGGTTTATAGAAGATGAGGAGGAAACCTAGAAAGTATGACATCTTCTGAATAATGTGGCTGTGAGAAGAAAGAAGTTATTTGAGAGAGAATATGTATACTGGCAAAGTCCAGAGTTTGGTTAAGTCAGAAAAATAGCTGGAGTAGTACCAGCAGGCAAGAGATATGCCTTGAGCTGGAACTGAGGCCATGTGCACTCTGTCAAATGACTTTGTACAACCCTGCAGCCCAAGAATTAATTCCAGTCCATGACCTTGACTTCACGTGGCCAGGATGGAGATTCTAAGCCACTTAGCACCCTTCATTACAGAGGGCTGTGAGAACCTTCAGAGGCTCGCCCAAATCTGTTTGAGGGTTCAGGTGTGATGGGAGATGTTAGTAAAACAAAACAAATAATACACTTCAGTGGAAGGGTCTGGTGCTTAGGAATAACAGGAAAGCCACTGCTAGGTTTTCTGAGAAGGTGGCCTTATGTGTAGCTGCTACATCCTCTAAGGGGAAACTCCCCATTTCTCCACACGTACATATCAGCCAAAGAAGTTCAGGATCAGATCCAATTCCACACATGAGGCAGAATGTGAGAGGTGAAGGAAGGAAAAACCTGAGTAGTTTTTCCATGAAGGCCCAACTGTAGTGGGAGAAACTAACCAAACAAACATCACGAAGAGATACACTTAACAGAAGGATGATCAAAAATTATGCAATCATGACTGGTGTAAATTACAGGAATGTGGTTTTGGTTAACAAATCCTGAAATATCAGAATGGGAGGGATCTACTGAAGAAAAAGAGAAATCAGACTCTGACTAATCAAAGGCAGTTCTACATAGCCCAACAGGAAATAAACTCATCATAGGACTTTATTTCAAAGGACATACAGTTAGGGGGAAAAAATGAGTGCAAACATTTAGATAAATTGAGCAATAACAAAACTATGGTTGTTTTGCAAATAAAACCAACTGATTTGGAGACATCTCTCATCTTGGAGACTTAGTTTATCACTCATCCCCATCCCCAGCCCCTCATTCATGTAGTCCCCTCAGGGGCACTGTAAGCACATGTTTCTGGCCATGAGACTCACTTAGAACGGCACTTCTGCTCTTGGAATGAAGCCAGCCCCTAAGTTCCTATAAGCAACTCCTATGATACCAGAGGCAGAATACTCTATTTTATTCACAGGAAATGCCTACTGGGTACTGTCATCCACCTCAATGATATTCTTCTTACACTTTGATCCCTCTTGGATATGTGTAATTGGACCATCATTACTCAGTTATGCATGCCAAAAGGTGGGCAGGCAGAAGAACCATAATCATATCAAACAAACAAACAAACTACAACAAGAAAACTGTTGACACTAAAAAATAATACAATCATGATCATGATTTCAAAATGAAATATTAAATTCCCTTCTCAGAGTCATATTTCCAAATACTACCTATCTCAAGCACACATTTCTAAAACCCAACTGAGTCTCTCTCATTTCTTCAATCTGTTTTTTTCTTCTGCATTCTGTAGGACCTAGCTGTCTAAAGAGAACCCTTTACACTATTTTTACCTTCCTTTATAATTCCCTCCTACTATACTCTAGGTCCTATGGATTCACTTATAAAATATATTATTAGTATTACCTTTGGGATAAAATTCAAATTCTTAATAAGACCCACAAGACCACAGCTTACCTTTATGACGCTGTCTTTCATCCAATCAACACCCCCCCCACTCTAACTGTAACTCTGAAATTTAACTCTACCAACCCTAATCTCATTCAGGGTACTAAGGTCATACAACACTTCAAGCATTCAAGCTTTTGTACATTTTGTTTTCGCTATTAAAAAGTCTTCTGTGAATGCTTTGCTTGAAGTATCACCTTCATTAATAGCTAGAGTGAATTTATTCTTTTCTGGGGAAGTCTTATTTGACATCACTCCTGTTAAGGCTAGGTTGGGGGCTCTCTTATTGCCACTGTACTTTCCCTCATTGCACTAAATTACAAGGTTGCCTATATCCTCCACTATAAGGTAATCTCCTGGGGAATAGATATGTCCTTCTCATTCACAAAAATTTCAGCACCAAGGACAGCGTCCGACACATGGTAGTTTCCTGTTAAACCTGTTGAAAGAATAATAACACTGCATTCTCACTTATGAAGAGGCAGTGGGGCGGGGGGAGGGGGGAGAAAGCAATGACAAGAACAAAATGAAGCAAGAGGGTTTAGGTGAAAAAAAGAAACAAAACAATAACAGAGTAGGATATCAGAAGTGAGGGGAAAATTAGAAGAAAGATTAATAGTGGAAGAAGTAAAAGAAAGCAAAAATAAAGGATAGGACCTACTTGTGCAAATTTTTGTGAGACTCAAAAATCTTTCTCAAGGCAAGTAATAAGGGAATGATTATTGCTTGAGTTTTAAATAGTAGGTCCTGTCCCAAATCCATGATCTCATTTACAACTTGCAGCTCTCCTTTAAGCACTAGTACCCTGTCTTGCAAACAAGAAAACTGAGACATGAAGAAATTAGGTACCTATCCCTACCTTCCACAACTACTGAGTAGTGAAATGGTCTTTGAACTCAGCTTATTTGGACTGTCCAGGAAATATTATTTTTCCTGAAAGTGTTCATTTAGGAAGAATTTAGCTGTAGACCAAAGGCTGATTTCATGGTAAAAAATTCTAAGCAGCTAACCTTATAAATGAAGCTGTGATTTGCCTTGTTATAGTTCAACTGTTGTCTTTTTTCCTTTAAATTTCTATCTTATAGCTCCTTCGAGAGCATTAAGAATATCCTGAAGACAGCAGCAGCCAAAATCCCATCTGGAACTGAAATCAGGATTTTCCATGCCTCCTGAGCCTCCTCTAGAGAAATCTGTGGCCTGCAGGGACCGGGCACAACTAACAACATGGAGTTGCCCTAATCTAGCCTTTTCTACAGACTCCAAATGTGGAGGGGAGTGCTGCTATTACACCAATCAGCAGTCCCAATCTAGATGTGCTACATGGTCCCAGACTGATTTTTCAATACTAGCAACACTCCCGAAATGTTTATTTCCAGAAGTGAAAAGTTTGTGCAGATATGGGTCTCAGCTAAGGTATCTATCTGGACCACAGGAAATGGCTTCCTAAATTGACATTAAAAATGGACTTGGAACTAAAACATATATTTTGTAATTTTATATCAAAAAAAAAGTATTCTCTTTTTTCCCAGATTTCTGTAAGGATAAAACAGCTTTGCCATCACAGTGATAACAGTTGCAAGGGAGGGGAGGCTACTTGTCTAGCTGAGCAAAAGCTAACATTGTGGTGATGACGCCTCAGGTTCCTTCATTCATATGTCCTCCCTCTGCAGGTGGAAGCAGAGTCATTATAGGCAGAGCCCTTATATCCTTCCCTCACCTTTCCCATTTTTAAAATTGACTAAGCTTTGTAGATTGTTATCTACACATATATACCACAGCTGATATTACACATATATTACATATAATATGTATTTCTCATGTATCTAACTCCAAAGTCAATATTTTTTCATGGAAGCAGATTTTCACAAGAAATTAATTTTAACTGATTCAATTCATCATCTTAGAGTGGTTGCCAAGGATACCAAATAGCCAAAATCACTTGGCTTAATTTGCCTGTTAATCAGAAGATATTAACAGAAAGCTGTGAAGAATTACTGTTGTCTAAGTAATCTGGCCAGAAACAATGCCTCCTCACAGTGTTCCCAAGTCCTGAACTCAGTTAAAAACACTTCATTCTATAATAACCACTAAAAACATGTAAAGCTTTTTCTAGGATTCGAAATTCAGTGATTATTATTTAGAAAAATGACCACTAATGCTTTCAGTTTAATTCACTTCCCGATGAAGCACTGAATTGAGAATGGCTACTGATTCGATCTTCTTATCAATCAAAAAGCAGATGATTCTCACCACAGCAGTTAATTGAGCATTCAGGTAAACTCACAGAATCTGTCCTAAATTGAACAATCCATTGCACATACTAATCGAGGGCAGCATTAAATAGAAGAGCCTAGAATTGGTTTTTGAGGGACAGGTAAGTAAATAAAAACACCCAAAACAAAACACCTTTGCATTGCTAAAAGGTCAATTTTTTTTTAAGTATACATAAGAATAAGCACTGTCCAAAATGTATTACTGTACATTTAAGGAAGAACCAAAGAATTGATATGTTCTCTACAAAAAGGAAAGAAATCAAATTTCTTAATAACTAGTGTGCTGCTTTAGCTTTAAGAATATTAATCCTATGTCATTCGCCAATTATTTTATCCCACTTTGTGGTCTGTCTTCATTTTGTTTGCAGGTCCTTTGCAAAAGAAGAAACTGCTGCTGTTGTGTTTGTCAAAATCCACCAACCTTGTCTTTCATGGTTTTTGGCTGTAGGGTTCTGCAGAGGTAGGCTTAACCAACCTGAAATATGACAAAAACTGACAGTTGCAATCCAGTATCAGTCCTTCCTCACCCCCTAAAAGCTTAAATTGTATTTGGAGTGACAGTATGTCAAGTCAAACCACCAAACTTTCCAGTTTTCCGTGTAACTAGGTGTGGCCATGTTGAGATGAGAGCACAGGTGTTGACTGGGACTTCCAGAGACGTTATTTTAAAAGTTGAAGGTGGAGACTTTTGTCTTTCCAGGAATGTAAATGTGAATGCTGGAAAGTCAGCAGCCCATGATATGACTTTGAGTTAGAAGTCATGCACTAAAGAAGGCAAAATAGAAAGAGAGAAGGAACCTGTATCTTTTGACTACCTTGAAAATCCAAGACCTGGGAGGCCTGTGTCCAGATCTTTTTTCATGGGAGAATTTTTTATATTTACCATGTATGTTAAGTCACTGTTATTATTACTTTACTGTCAAATGCAAAAAAATCATGATTAAATAATGATTATTTTATAATTTCCTTTTATTTTAATAATTTTTTAAAAAATTTAAACTGCATAAAAATTGGAGGAGAAAGAATATAGTTTCTTTTGCCCCAAATAATTAACCAATTATCCCAACACCATTTGGTGAACAATCTTTTTTCTCCCAGTGCCTGATAATTGTCACCTTTATCAGTACAGTAATACTGCCATGTTACTTTGTTTCTATTTCATTAGTTTCTCTGGATAGTCTTTATTTTTTCTGAGAAGTTGGAAGTACAGTTATCGGCAGAAAATTGAGAGCAGAGGTTGAACAACATATGAGTCAAAGAAGGGCAAGGAAGAAGTCCAATGAAAAGGAAGAACTAGTAGTACTGAGGGCCCTGCTGAGATGAGGTTCTCTAGATTACAGCATAGGGATTAACAGGGCAAACCCTGCATTAAAATTCCAGTATTGTGACTTATTACCTATGTGGAGTGAGAAAAATCAATCTTTCAATGCTTTAGTTGCCTCTGTAAAAGAGAGATAACACTAAGAACCCACCACATGGTTGCTATGTTAAAATGAGTTTTTATATGAATTGTAGAACAGTACCTTGCATTAAGTTCTATTATGTGTCATTGTCATTATTATTATTAGTTTTAATGCAATTGTACTGTTGTCATTATCATCATTTTTAGCATATTTAAGACAGCAACTATTATGTTTTAGCAGGTATTATTGAGAATAACATTGAATTTAATCAGATCCCCCTTTTCTGGCATCATCTGAGATATTTTTGTTTGTATGTCCCTCCAAAGACTTACTATTGTGAATGAGACAACATTTCACGTCCACTGAAATAGCTACAATAAGAAAGATAGATAATGACAAATGCTGGTGAGGGTCTGAAGAAACAAGAAACCTCATACACTACTGATAGCAATGTAAATAGTGCAGCCATTTTAGAAGATAGTTTGGCAGTTCCCCCAAATACTCAAAATAGCAATTCCACTTCTAGATATACACCCAAGAGAAATGAAAACATGCATCTGTGCAAAAACCCACACCCAAATGTTCTTAGAAGCACTATTCATAATAGTTCCAAACTAGAAATGACCTAAGTGTCTATCAACTGGCAAATGGACAGATAAAGTCTGGCATATCCACATTCGTAGGTAATAAAAAGAAAAGAAGAAATGATTCATGCTACAACATGGCTGGACCTCAAAGACAGTGAGAAAACACAGTCATAAAAGAAATCGTATGTTGTATGATTTAATTTTTATGAAATGTCCAGTAAAGATTACAGAGACAGAATGAGTTTATTGATCACCTAGCAGGGTCAGTAATAGTAATGAACATGAGGGATTTTAGAGGGTGGTGGAAATGTTTTAAAATTGATCTATGTGATTGCTTGCACAATCACAAATTTGCTACAAATCAATGAATTATATACCTAAAGTGAGTGAATTATATGAAATGCAAAATATGTCTCAATAAAGCTAATTTTTAAAGAGGAAATGGTTGAAGATAAATTGAGGAAAACATGTGAAGTTAATGTTGTTTTGTGTGAACACAGTAAAAAAGTAAAACAAATATTCACATAAAACAACAACAAAAAGCTACTAAAGTAACAGGTTTCCTAGTGTTTTACCAGTCTTGTATATTTGAAACAAGTTACAGCATATTATCATTTTAAAATAAAGCTGTATTATATTATTATTGTTTTTTTATTATTTTTATTATTGTATTATTATTTTACTATATTTAACATACAATTTGTGTGCTAACATGCTCAACTGAGATTGGCATCAAGTTGTTTTTCCTATTGTCTTTGTCAGATTGGATATCAGTACAAAATTAGATTCATCAAGTGAACTGCAATGATTACTATATTCCTTCTTTGCTAGGAATAACTTTAAAAGCATATTAATTGGAAGCCTTTCCAGAGGACAATTTGATCATTTTGAATCAAAACATTTAATGGTCATAAGCCTAAACCTAGCAATTCTAGTTAAAGAAAGAATAAGAGGTATTTTCTGGATAGTAGAAGTGCTGATGACCTTTATTTCATTCTTGTGCTCATTAAAAAAAAAAATTTGTAATGAGAATTTAACTAAAACAAATCTGCAATAACTATTACGGTTCTAATAAGGGGTTGGTAGATTTGACCAATACAGATACCCAGGCCTACAGTTTTCTCTTTTTTTCAACTGAGGTGACTTTAGCTGACAACACTGTGTAAGTTTCAGGTGCATGTACAGTTTCTCACCTCAGCAACTGTATAGATCACACAGCACCTACCATCAAATTTCCATTCACCACCCAACACCAACCTATTGTGGGCCTATAGTTTTTTGGGGGAATGGTTTGGTGACTACCTTTCAGTTATGTCCAGATATTTTATACTTGTGTATAGCTTTAGCTACATTTGATACATATGCTTTCATTTCCACTGTGTTTTCAATATCTATAATGTTTCTATTTCTGACTATTTTTTAATTCAAGAGATCTCTGAAGTGTTTAATTTTCAGGTATTTGGGATTTTGATGGTGTTGTTACTTATTATTCATTCACTGACAGCTTTATTGCATTATAGCGAGTAAATGTGTCTCATATACTCTGATCTTTTGAACTTAATATTCCCTAATCATACACTGATCAATTTTTAAAATGTTTTATGAACATTATTTTTCTCTTATGAGTAGAAAATTCCATAAGTATTACATAGAAACCAAACTTTAAAATGCATTATTTTTATTCCATATTCATTTGTCTATTTTGATGAGTCTAATTTTTTTTTAAAGATTTATTTTTATTTATACATACAAGCTGGGGTACAGGCCAGAGGCGTGGGGCAGTGAGAGGGTTCACCAGAGACAGAGTGGGGAGCATAACAGGCAGATCAGAAATACACTGCTGAGGGGAGCAGTGAGTGAGGCAGGAGAGGTCTGCTGCACCATGTGGGATTCTCCCCGGCTGGGCATCGAACTCGCATCGCGAGCTGCCGACAGCTCCACAGCGCAGCGCTCAACCGCTGCACCACCAGGGAGGCCCGATAAGTATAATTCTTAATAAAGCATGGTACTCTCCCACTACAATTCTTGTAAGTTCTACAATTTTTAACAACCTTGGCTCTATATATTTAAAGAATGCTTCATTCATTAAGAATAAAAGTTTGTGACTGCAAAGTCCTTATTGTTTACTGTATTACTTCTCAACCTGAAATAAGTCTTACTTGGTGACTTTTACATCACATTCAGTATGTTTATTATAGGAATGACAGTTTAATTAGCATGAGGCTTTGGGGAAAGAGCAAATGAAGAATGAGCCTTTGGGAAAAGAATAAAGACAATAGAAAATCCACAGATATTTTGCACTTGTTCCTTTAATATATTTAATGATACCATCTCCTGAACATTTAAAGAATCAGGCAGTGTAGAGCCAACTCTGATCCTCCTCTGACATTTCTCTATGTTATAAGCTGCACTATTAAGGCCATTACATAGCACCCACTTGAGCTATGAGCTTGCCTGGATCAATCTAATTGCAACTGTAAGACATCACCTTTAACCATAAAGGCCTATGTGACAAAGCTCTTATTTTCTGAATCTTACCAATTTAACCCCCAAGGTCCCATGTTCTGAGGCACTGGGAAGTCAGCTGTGATTGAGTCACTGAAGCATAAAACAATGTAAAACATTAAAAGATTTTTAAAAAGCCAGTAATAGAAAAGAGCTGCAATTTTAATCTGTATCTGCCTGCAGAGTGGATCCTCTCAAAATGAATCTGTGGGGATTAGATTTCCTAAGAGAGGCCTGTAACAATTCACAAATAAATGGCCTCTAAAGCAGAGCTAGAATCAATGGATGCTTCTACCAACAGTACATAGAAAGAAAAAAGAAACACTTTTGGGGATTTTCTGGTTCTCTTTGTAGACTCTTTTCTGAAATAGATTCCATATATGATGAATTTTAGCTCCCTCAAATTTAAGATAATATACACAAAGCACTTTAAAAGCCCCACAAGAAAGATGACCTATAAATTTGGGATAAATCAGTGACTTTAAATCGAAAATAGCAGCTGTTGCAGAACAGATTAAAGAGCAAAAAACGTTTTCTCATTCCCTCTGAAATCATTTGGTAAGTCTTCAGAGCTGGCCCACCTCTGCCATCAATTGACATCCATATGATTTGGAAAGACAAGAACTGAAAATGTTTCACCTGATATCATTCTGAGTCAAGTGTTAAAAGTGGGTCTAGTGAGTCGTCCCCCCCTCCCCCGGTTCATCCTGCTTTCTTTGTTTCTAGGTTGACAGGCTACAGAAAGCATGCAACCGTGTTCTTCTTGAAGCTCACAGCCTTGTTATTTTTTACAGTTTATTTACCATGTGGTTGTCTCAGATTAAAAATAAATGATAACCACCGATCCTACCACCTCTTCACTATCCCTAACCCCCACCCCCAAGTCTACTTTGCTCTCCTTACATGAAATTTTAGTCAATCATGCCACTCACTTCATTCTCTTCACCCTCAACTCTTTTGCAGTTCTTTCATTGTCACACATAAGCAAACCCTGGCTAAACACAAACCCCTGTCTCTCAACACCTGCAAAAATATGGCCCCATGTTGGAGGAGAAAATCTCACATCTAGGCTGGTAGATATCACATTAAATTCATCTCACCAAATTCAGGTGGGCCTTTAGTGACTCCACTTCCCTCATCTACTCACTCCACGCTCCACAACGATCACATTCTCCATCACCTCTCACTCCATGTTCACGCTCATCTGATGAACTTGCAGTTTCCTTTTTCACTCATTATGAAAGCGCGATCAGAAAACAAACTTCTATAAGATTCCCAAAGCATATCTACCCAACTAGGTCCATATACTTTTCCCTGACTCCTAGCTAAAGAATAAACTGTTGAAAATCCACCTACTCATCACTCCAAGCACATCACTCCAGCAGTTCAATCTTCTGCATCATTTTTCCCTCTTTCAAGTATACAAACATGTAGTTATTTCTCTTTTCATTAAAAATGATCTTTTCACTTGCATTTGGGTTGTTTGTTTTGTGTTGTTATTGAGTTGTATGCATTAAAGAATATATTTTGGAAGTGAATGCTTTACCAGACATGTGATATTCAAGTATCTTCTTCTAGGCTGTAGGCTGCCTTTTTGTTTTTGTGGCAGTTTATTTTGTGGTGCTAAAGCTTTTCAGTTTAAAGTATTCCCATTTGCATACATATTAAGCATATATATATGCTTACATGTATACACACACACATATACTTAAATACTACTTGGCTATTTTAAAAAATGAATAATGTCTTTTGGGACAATATAGATGGATCTTGAAGTGATTATGCTAAGTGAAATAAATCAGAAACAGGAAGAAAATTACTAGATTGTGTCCCTAATTTGTGAAATATAAATAATAAAAGAAAATAATCTGGCAAAACACAACACACAAATGGCTCTAGACTGGCATGAGGTGGTTGCGGGTAGGGAGGAAGAGGGAGTAAGGTGATAGCGTGGTGGCACTGGAGCTTTGTTGGAGGGTAAGTTAAGCACATGTTGGTGTCAAGTTTGTATTCCCAAACACATTCATTTTTGTGAACATATGGCAAATCAATAAAATTTTGGTGGGAAAGAACTATCTTTTAAATCATTTTTTTCCTTACCTTTTCTTCACACACACACAACATACAAACAGCATATATTCCCTTTCTTCACCACTCTACTTGAAGAGACTCCCCTTCTCCAAAACCACCCAGCCCTAGGTCACCGATGGACTTCACATTGCCAAATGCAATGGGCAGCTCTCCAGGCTCACCTCCACCATCAACTGCACTTCATGCAAAGGGTGGCTTCCTCGTCCCAGGAATACTGCCTCACTGCCAGTCTCCCACAGGCTTCCAGTCTTCCAGCGTGCTGGCCGATCCTTGTCAGTCTCCTTTGTTGGTTACTTCTCATTTCCACGACCTCTTTATTAGTTGTTTGACTTCTTTATTTCCTGTCATTCTCCCCTTGGTGCACTCATCTAGTCACTTGGCTTTAAATCCACATGTCCTTATGCTGATGGCTCCTGAGTATCTGCAGACCAGAGCTCTCCCGTGAACTCCTAGGGAGCATATCCAAAGGCCCACTAAACATCAGTTTGCAATCTTCCCTTCTTTATTTCACATCATGATTGCCCTCCACTAAATGATTCCCATTATCTTAGAACTATTATTTATCACAATGGGAAAAGAACAAAAAGCTTTGATCACACTCTCCTCACCAGTGACTACCAACCTATTTCTCTGCTCATAGCTATAGAAAACCTTGAAATAGAAATCTACTCATTGTGCCCAATTCCTCTCCCATCAATTTATCTTAAGGCCACTCTAACCAAGCTCTTGTTCACACCTGTCTAACAAAATTGACAGTCAACATCACTTCCTCTGACCCATATCTTACCTAACTGCAGGAGACAGTGCTCAGTGTTCATTCTACTTGACCTAAAGGAAGCATTTGGTGCAGCTGTTTATTCCCCTTTGCAGCACCTTCATCTTCATCTTGGCTTCCAGGTCAACACTCTTGCTTGGATATTCTGGTCCCTCTTTATTAGTCATTCCTTGCTAACTCGTCAACTTTTCTCAATCCTCTTAGCATTGGAGAGTTCCATTAACTCATGCTGGTCCTCGTCTCTCCTTTAGACCCACCTCCCTCCTAGATGATTTTAACCAAACTCATTGTAAATATCCTCTCCATGCCCAAAATTCTCACATCTGTATCTCCACTCCAGACATTGTTCCCAAGCACAGGCTCATATTTCAGCATCCTAATCTGTAGCCTCACTTAACTCATAAAAAGCATTTCCAACTGAACATATCCAAAACCAAGCTCCTAATAACTGCCCTCCAACTGACTTCTCCTGCTCTATTCTTTTGCTCAGACCAAAATCATTGAGTCACACTTGTTTTCCTTACATCGTTCATAGCCTACATTGATCCATCTATCAATAAATTCTGTCAGCTCTACCTTCAGGATACCTGGAAGCTGACCACTTCTCACAGTCTCCACTGCTATCATTTTGTTCTAAGCCACCACCATCTTTCATATCATAGATTATTACAGCAGCTACATGAATGTTTTCCTTATTATTCAACAGTTTGTTTTCTATATCAGCCAGAGTGATTCTTTCTGTTCCAAAGTCAAACTTTATCGCTTTTATGTTTAAAAATTTCTAATGATTTGCCATCTTATTTGAAGTAAAATTCCTAATTCTTTGAAGGCTTATGGACCCGATGATCAGCCCACCATCTCCTCTCTGACGTTACCTAATACTCTCTTCCTTGCCAACTCACTGCAGCCCGCTGGTCCTGGTTTATACCTGAATATGCCACACATGTGCCTGCCTCAGGACCTTTATACCCGCTTTTCTTCTGCCTGGGATGCGCTTCCTTTGGTACATGCATGCCTTGCTCCTGTATCTCCTTCTAATTTTTAGACATACATCAGTTTCTCAGTGGTGCCATTTTAGTTTTCATACCTTATTCTCCTTTCATGCTTGCTTTTTCTCCTTAAAATCTAACATACTATGTAATTAGTTAATCTACTTTTGCATTATGATTTTCCTCCCATCAACATGTAAGTTCCAAAAGGGCAAATTTATGTTCAATACTGTACTACTAGGTATCTTGGTATGTACAGTACCTAGAACAAAACATTGCAAGTAGGAAATGCTTGATAAACATTTGATGACTAAGTGAATGGCATCTCCAGTCATAATCTCTCCTACCAATCTTCATCCTGTCTCCAGAGTGGTCTAATAAAGAGAGAAAAGTGATCACCTCAATTTTCAGCTTAACACCTATGAGTCTATAGTATAGCGGGTAGGCACTGAAACCGGTATAATCCATAAACGTAACTAGTAAAGTTTATGTGTTGGGGCAAGAAGCTGATATGAAAAGTGAAGTGTATGATACCCCCCATGACCTCCCCCCAAAGATATTCAATTCAATTATTTTTTAAAATTGTGCCAGTTTTTGGTAGCCCCTGAAGGCAGAATAAAGAACCACCATCACAGCAGGTCTTGATAGGCACTAGGCAGGCCTGCCATGCTTCCTCCCCACTGGGCCCTGAAACATCAGAGAAAACAGACTGTGCATATCCACAATCTGGGTGGTTGCAATGCAACTGAACACACTGCTTTTTCATTATTAAATAACCAGACAAGGAAGAAAGATGTCACTGTTAGCACAGTCAAAATTATATCTGTAACCCAGATGTTTGAGCCAGATGACTAAACTTGCTAAAGGTAGCTTTTACAACTACATGAGGTAATGGTACTTGAGTTTCAGGGTGACATGATCAGGGATCTAAAATAGGCAATCTCCCATTCTGTGATTCCAATTTGTCGGGACCTTACCTTGGACAGGAAATACATCATCACCACCAATTTGGACTTATTTCCCATGAGGAAACAAAGAATTAAGAAGTGCACTCAGAACTTCACCTATCCTAAAATCTCCCAGAGTACTTTGCTGAGAATGGATCCTTTGGGCTTATCACAGTAAACTGTACTTTTTCAAGACTGCCGCATCAGAGTGCTCTAGCCTTTGTGGGCATTGATAATGGCATCCAAAGACTTCCATGACCTGACCACTGTTTATTAGAATAGATTCATCCCTCAATTTTCCCAACATACACTCCACTTACTACACTCAAGCACTGCTTAACAACCAGGACATTTTCTGAAAAATGTGTTGGTGATTTTGTCGCTATGAGTATGCCACAAAGTGCAATCAGTCAAACACAGATGGCACAGACCACTGCACACCAGGGCTGTATAATACAGCCTTTTGGAGCCATGTGTATGTTGTCCGTGATTGACCAAAATGTATTTACAAAGATCCATTCTTTCCTGTCTCAGCATCTTTGTAAATTTCTAGAATGTCCTTACCACCCACATAGTCCAAGCAAAAATGCTCCACCCAACAATCAGCTTCTCTAGGAATTCTCTGCATATCTACTCAAGTCAACTAATTACTTCCTTCCTTTTTTCCTGCACTATATCCAGTATATATCTCCCTTCCTGTCTTTATCATGTTAATTGCAATCATTCTTTTATCTTAATACCACAGGGCAGTAACCATGTCTAATGTATCTCTTAATCACTGATATATAATCCAGTACATGGCACTTAAGAAATTTTTTTTAACTTTGTTTAATTATAACTAGAAAAGGTGATCAGATCTGTGTGTCTAAGGTAAAGGTTGCAGAAGTATTAGGAGGGGAGGAAGGTTGGAAAGAGGGAAACAAGGGAAAAGGATTCAAGTTAATAGACTTTTTTTTGTAATTTATATTAATAAAGGCAGTACTTGGCACTGAAAATAATGTTACAATGTGCCTGTTTTCTTCATGTTAGCATTATGGGAAGAAAATTTAAAAATTCTAAACTTTCAACATTGTTCAACTGAAGTGGAACACTACCACCCCCCACCAATAATGTTATAATGAGTCCCTATTTGCTGATGCAACCCTAAAAAGTTAGAAGTCAGTCTAATAGAATCAATTGATTATAATCAGATAACGATAATTCAGTCTCTGTACAGTGTTTCATCCATGATGTAAGGACAGAATATTTATATACTAATGCAAATTGGTAAGAAAAACATTAAAATTCTCAAAAATAAACCTGTCAGAGAACAAAGAAAACCTGACATAAAAGGAAATTAAGCAGATTTAAAATATTAGAAATATTCAATCCTACCAACAAAAAAAATACAAATTGAAACAACCAGAAAGACACTTACAACCTGTTTAAATTAGTAACCTTTTGTTCAAATTATACTAATAACTGCTAGTGGATTTAACTGTTGACATGTAGCAGGGATAACTGGTATAGAAATACTGGAAAGCAAGTTGAACCCATTGTAGAAATTTTCTCAAAAGGGAATGGGGTACTCTAGATATATTAAAGAAAAATTAGGAGCTAGAAATGTGCAAAAAGAATGGTTATATAAAAAAAGATGTATCTACTCTTTGAAATATATATAGTCTTTACAATAACTGCATAGTAGTAATTGTTCATCATGAAAAATTGTAATAATTACAATAATAATGAGTAATATTTACAAAGGACTTATTATGTTCCAGGTACTACGATAAACACTTCACATGAACTATGAGATACGTACTGATATAAGGTTGTGAGATTTAGCAATAAAGATAAACATACATATGTATGTATACGTGCCTAGTTCAATTTGCATTTCAGATAATGATAATTATTTAATATAAGAATGTCCCATGTAATATAATCTGCTGTTTATCTGAAATTCAAAATGAACTGAGTATCTTGCATTTTATCTGGATAGTAGTATTTCATTTTACTACTGAGAAGACCAAGAAAAGAGACTAAATAACCTGTCCAGGGACATACAGCTAATATGTCATGATAAAATTCTATGTTTACAAAAAGAGAATAGAAAACTTTGTCTAGGAAGGATTATAAACAGGTAAAGCATTTTCATACCCAGAGACCATGGTTATACCACTACCACCAAAATCCATTGTTTCCCTTCACATTTTAGAAGGACAGGCTTTTTAGGAAAAGGAGAAAGAGAGGTGCCTGCATAGTCACAGAAAGGCAGGAGAGCTCAAAATCCATTTCATGAGCACTTACTCTGGGCTCTTGGCTGAAATGAATTTCCACTCCCATTTTCCAGATGAATAAAGTAAAGCATTAAATGTTTTGCTCAAGATGGTTAAACTACTAAGTACAGTTTCAGATTCTGATGCCAAAGCTCTTGCTTTATTCTACTGTTCCCTTGATTTCCTGGGTGAGATTTTTTTTCTTTCCAGTAAAGATCTACCCATATTGACATAAAAGTTTTTGTGTGCTAAAATACACATAGGACACATGACTATTTCAAGAAGATCTGTAAAACCTAGTTACTGTGGGGAGGCAATTTGGTTTAAGGTCCTTCCCACTGTCACCCATCCCAATGAAATCCTCTGAAGGTCAAGTTGTGATGCACATTAATGGCTTGAGCAGTGATTTTATTTAGAAAGTAGAAATATATATTCCATACTAAACTTTTTAAAAGTGAGACTATTTTCTTACTTAGACCTCACTAAGCTCCTCCCCTTACTCTATGTGCTTCAGCATGTAAGCTTTTTAGTTCCTTCAAGTCAGGTAAGTAAGAAAGCATTATGAGTTTTTTTATGCCACCCACGTGGGAAAGCACACATGCATAACCAACATGCTTTCACAGTGAAGCAGTGCCTACCCTCTGCACATAATAGGGAGCTTTGAGGTGATTTCCCTCAGGTGTCTGCTTAATTTCCTTGACAGTTTAGTGCACATCAAAAAGTTTGTGCTTTTGATTGTTTATGCTGAAAGAGACAGCTGGCCACAGGCTGCCTATGATGCCTTTACCACGGTTTGCTTTTGTTTTTCCCTCTTGATAATTACCTCATGACTAAACCACTCACTGGCCCATGTAGGGGAATCCCACAGAGATGAAAACACACTTGTTTAAATAAAATATTTATGAAGAAGCCCTAAAATGTCACTGAAGTAAATGCAAATTAGATCTTCACATATTGTGCATCCAATATGCCACTCATTCCTTAGAAGGTTCTCTTATTTCCTGATTGCAATTAACATTAATTTTTAAAAATTAATCCCATTGTGCATAATCATACCAATGTCTACTCAGAAAAACCCAGTGTTCTTATGACTATTTTTGAAAATTTGAATTAGTTAAATTATTATTATTTTGGAAAATTCTTCTTCTAAAGTTTATTTAATTATTACTTTACATGCACATCTTCAAATAAGTGATTTTACTCTATTTCAGTACAAGGTGACACTAGTGAATGTTCTGGCATACTATTTGGATATGATTTTTTTCAGTTCTTTTTCTCCCCCAAATTGAGTGTACATAATAGATTCTAATTATATTTTTCAAGAGCCCTCAAAATAAAAATTTGGAGTAATACTGTCAAAACAAAGTTAAGAATGAGCTGACATGGGTAGTAAGTGCACAAGGGTAATAGTGAAGGCCACTGACTTTTGCTACCATTTTAATTTTCCAAGAAAGAAATGTAAGCTGAGTTGAGAAGAGTTAGACAGATTCATCCTTCATGGCCTCTACATGGCTACACATTAGAACCAACTGAGGAATTTCAAAGAAATACTCATACCAGACCTCATCCCAGGGGTTCTGATTTAGTAGGCTTACGTAGAACTCACTGGTAGATTTTTCTATAGTTTTTGCTTATTTGTTAGAGTTCCCTAAATGCTTCTAATATGCAGCCAAGGATAGAAGCCACTGATATAAAAATTCTTTTTCTGAATAGTGTTAAGATCCCCCTGGGAAGAGGAGTCATCAATGTGTCACATGTCATAAGGCTCTTCTTCACACCTGGACCAGGTGAACATTTTCTAGTTCACCAGAAAAGGAAGAAAAATCTCTAGAAATGCAAAGCTGGAATGGAACACCAGCATCCTGAACAAAAGAATTCATTATCAAAATGTTGAGCTGAATCTTTGTAACTGCATAAAATTAAACCTACACTTAGAGACTAACTCCAATACAGAAGTACAGAATAGAGAAAGTGGAAATTTTCATTGACCATACTCCTATATTCTTAGTTTATACGATGTGTTTGCTTAAGAAGCTACTTTGACTTAGGCTCAACATTTTTTTTTTTTAATGGAATCATGGCCTTGGGCTGATTTAGTTCTCTGAGCTTCAGTTTATTCCGATATGCCAATCTCTTCTGGCAGTGCTTCTCAAATTTCAATGTGCTTGTGAATCACCTGAGGTCCCTGTTAATACACAGATTCATATGCATTAGATTTGGGATGAGGCCTGCATTTGTAATAAGTTCCAGATGCTAATGATGCTGCTGGTCCACAGACGAATACTTTGACCAGTAAAGTCTTTGAAGACATTATGAGCATTAAATGAAATGACCTATATAAAATGTTTGGCACAGATGTGGTTGGCATCCTACAGAATAAAAGACTTAGGAGAAAAGTAATTAAACATGCTTAAAATCTAGAAACCACAAGATCCAATCCTCCTTTCTTTTGTAAATATGGAAACAACAGGTTAAGAAATGTTAAAATTGTTACCTCCTAATAGCAAATGGTATAAAATGGAGAGACTAATTCTTTATGGCTGCAAAAAGTACAATTGAGAGCAATGCGTGGAAGTTATAGAAAGCTTTTCATTTTATACAAGAAAAAAATTTTGGACAATAGATGCCATCCTATAATCAACTGGTCCTTTTAAGGAGAGAAAATGCAGTCTCAGTTACAAATTATTAGTACAGACCAGCTGATGGTAAAGAAGGCATTCATGCTTTAGGTCACAGATGAACTATCTAAGGAACATCATAAAATAGGTCAAAAAAAAAACAAACTTTTTTTTTTTAAATAAAACAGAAATCTCCCTATTTCTCTCCCCACTCCCTTCAACTCCCCTGAAATCTTCCCCCTAAGCAGCAAATGGAGTTGCTTTAGTAAAAAATCTTGGAGTCATCCTCAGCTCCACTTATCCCTCACAACCATTCCATCATCAAATTCTAGCACTGGATCTATCAAATTCTGTCTAAAAGTCAATTACTTCTTACATATCCATTACAACTTCCCTGGTGCTAGTCACTATCCCCTATATTTGGGGTACTACAATAGTCTCCTAATAAGTTTGTGCCTTCACATTTGATCTTTATGGTATTTTCTGAGCATAGTCACCAAGGTTTTGCCACTTCTATACTCGATTCCTTCTAATGGCTTCACATCTTATTCAGAGTGAAAACCAAAGTCCTTTTAATGGCTTACAAGGTCTCATATGGTCTTCTACCTCTAATTCCTGACCATATTTCTGTCTGGCTCCATTTTTTTTCTGCTCCATCTTCCCATGAATCACATCAACAAAGCGCTGACCTCAGGCCAACACATAATATAAACTAAGAATCGTGGAGTCTTTTCAATGACAATTACCCATTTTCTCTATTGCATATATCTATATTGGATTTAGTTTCTAAATGTATGTTAAATTATATGCAGTTACAAAAGATTCAACTCAATATTTTGTACTTGCTCTTCCCTCTGCTATGAAGGCCATTAGCTGAGATTTGCAAATTTATATCTCGCATCACCAACATATAAAACAACAGAAAGATAGCTAGCAGAAGCATTCTAATAGCATTATGTGGAAAAAAGCTAGACTTGGCTTAAAGATCAACACTTTACTTTCCATAATTTGGACAGATGTACAACTGGGTGAAATATTCTAGCTCCAATGTAACTTAGCTTCATTTTAAAAATCAAACTTTGATCAAATCTTCTCTTAATACCAAGTTTGGGAAGATGAATCCACATACTCCTACACTAGGGCACTGCAATCATCTGGGCAAAGAATAACTTTTTGATGGCCCACTGGTCTGTGACCCAGCCTCAGCCTCCCTCTGAAAATATGAACAATAATCCTAGAATTCTGCTATCCACAGGTTATTATGTCAGCTTTCTCCTTTTAAAACCAAGTTCCTCAGTTGATCTTGAGAAAACCTAACTACCACTGAGTAGCCACGGATAGTTAATGGACAGAGAAAGCTGGAGCATGGCATTTAGGTAGGTTCCTTTACAGAAAAGGAAGACACCCATTTACAAGGCCAACTCTTCCTAAATACCCACTTACCAGCATGAATTATTGCTCCAGTTCACACTCCACAATAGCAGAGGCACCATTCACAGTGCAGCTACTCTGCCCATTCAGTTTTCAGGACTCAGAAATTAATGCTATTTTTGACTTGAACTCTCAAACAACTTAAAGGATGATGAATGCATCTGATAGAAGAATTAATAAGGATTCATGAGAGGAAGGAGGGAAATGAAGAGAGATTCTGGCCTGACCTAAAGTGCCTTGCAGTACAGGGTGCACCTGGGATGTTGTCTTCAGCTTCAGTCTCTCTCACCTTGAACTCAGTCCCCACTCCTGTCTTATGACCTGATTTCCGGACACAAACCAAATACCCAGAAGGGCATGGAGCTACACAAAACCCCTATGCTCTAATTTAAGAAAGAAGACCAGGAACTCAGAAACTCAAAGAGCAGCAAGGTATGTTCTTATTACAGCTATTACTCAGTCAAGGAATCAGATTTGTGTCTTGCAAGAAGTCTGCTCTGTGTTTCTTCTTGAGGGCTGCACAGTACAGGCACTGAGGAAAACCTACGAACATGGAATGCAGCTGTGGATTAAAAGGAGCAAAGGCATAAAACTGACACACAAAAATGTGAAGTATTAAATATGGGACTCAGTAAGAGGTCTCATCCATCTTCTCTCATGAAGCCTAGAAAGACTCCTTATGTAGGATAACAATGGGACCTTGTGGTATGGTCAGAGGCAAAGAAGCTGGATGCTTTCACACTAACACTTGCTTTGGGTAAAGCATGTTAAATAACTGTCCTGTTCAAGCTGTTCAAGGACAGAACTTTCCTCTCTTTGGATACCACCCTGTTCTCATTCATGTCTGTGGCCTGTGTAGCACATCACATCAGGAATGAGTCACACAGAGACTGGACATTAAACCTCCAGAAAAATCTTTTGGGATCAACAGTATTTCTAGACTTAATTCCCCACTTTGAAGTAACACATTAGTGATAATCTGATAAACTTAATTACTGTAACCACAGGCAAGGGGAGGAAGTAATCTTTCTTTGTCATTAGTGAGTAAGCCTTTGAGAAGGTGAAATTTAACATAAACTTTTAACGAATGTCTTCCCTTCACCTTCAAAGACCCCCTTAAGTACCCAAAAGGAAGTATCAGTCAGTCAAGTTCACTGTGTAGCTCTTTATGAATTAAATAATTCTCTAATTTACCCTTTGGGTACATAGAGTTTTATATAATGAACTGGCTTAAAATGAGGTAAATTCCTACTGGGTGATTTGCATATCAGTAGGTCATTTCCAGCATTTATACACAAGAATATCAAGGGAAAGGCCATTTTCTCACCCTTCTCTAACAATCCAACCAGATTATGCTTTTTTTTTTTTTCCTTGTAGGTTGAGAGAATATTCCAGAAAATGATATCTCCAGGTGAGAAGAAACTCAAGTAAACGTTTGGAAGAAATGAGCTTCAGTAACCAGTAGCAGATAAGATATGGGAGACCCAAAAGCCCTTAGGGAAAGCAAAAGGTTCCACTAAAACTCCCTCTTTCAACCTAATTACAATAAATGAACTTTCCAAAGTTAGGAGTTTCGTAACTTTCACTAGAGCAGGTGCCCGTCCGTAACCTGCAGGCCCACCAGCCACAATGTGCCCGGCCGCAGGAGCTGGTCGAGTGGGGCAGGCCCAGGCCGCTTCCACGACAAACGACCCGCAGGGAACTGGTTCAGGCCCGGCTGCCCAGGACAAGGAGCTCCAGGTCCCCGGCCCAACGCCAACCCCACCCCGCCCTTCTCAGCCCAGCACAAGGAAAGGAAATGGGCGCTCCGGTGCGAGGGTGAGAAGTGCCATGTGGGATTCAGCTGCAGTCCGGGGCCGGGGCCATCCCCAACTCCCAACTTCCAGGAGTTTCCCCTGGCCTCAGTCCCCTTCCCACGGTTGGTGAGGCCGCCGCGGCCTCCCCTCCGCGGAGCGCAGAGCCCGGGAAGTGGAGCTCGGGAGAACTGGAGCCGCCCCCAGGAGCCCAGGCGCGGCGAGCGCAGGTAGCGGGCGTGGTCGCTCCCACCAGCCCCAGCCCACCCGGGCTCGGCCTCCGTACAGCAGCCCCCTCCAGGGTCCCCGCCCGCTTCCAGCATCAGGCCACGGCGCGCTGGTTCCTGATCCCCTCCCTAGCTCGGTGGCCACCCTCACGCCTCCCTCCAGTTCGCTTGGCTTTTCAGTCCCAGGCCCCAACTCCCAGCCCAGGGCCCTCCGGTCGCTCCGGGCAGCGGCGGCCACACTCACCTGGGTCGCGGAGCCGGGGTCTGGCGCGGTCCCGCAGGTGGTAGATGAAATCCTGGCAGCTGTCGTGCTCCAGGGCCCCACGGGCACAGAGCTCGGCCAGCAGCTGCAGCGCCTGGTGACAGAGCGCGTCCCTGGCCCCGGGCATCGCCCCCCCGCATCCTCGGACCGCGCCGGGCAGGCGGGCGCGGGAGACAACCCTCCGCCTGCCTACTCAGAGCCGCCGCTTCTGGGCCGTCCGCGCTAGCCGCCGGGGACCCGCCGAGAAACGGCTCGAGCCCCAGCCCCAGCCGGCCCGGCCTCCCACCGGTTGCATGCAGCTCTCCCCGAGTCGGTCGGTCGGGCTTGCTCTCTCTCCCGCCCGGCCCCTCGGTCCCTCCCCCGGCACCGAGGAGAGGCGGCGCCGCACAACCCTGCGCGCCTCTCTGCTTGCTTTCCGCCCGCTACTCGCGGCCGCCGGGGGCGGGGCTGGGTCAAGGGTGCGCGCGGCGGGGCGGTATCCCGCCGGGCCCCGCTTGAATGCCAGCCAGGCACCGGGGGGACTCGCCCGCAACTACAAGCACTGGGGACCTGGCTCCGGACCTCGCTCGTAGAGCCGCCGCGCCCAGGCTTAGAGAATGTGAGCGGGTGCGCGCTCCGGGCATTCTAGCTACCCCACCCCTTCGTCCTGATGCAAACCAACACCCTCTCCCGCCGCCCCTCGCCTAGTGTGTCCAAAGCACGTTCTTGGGTGCTTTGTGCGAAAGATGCAATCTGGACTACACCCGCCAGATCTGGAGAACTGAGTGCCGTCTTCAAACTTGAAAAGCGGCTCAGGAGCATAAAGCATGGGCCTAAGGACGCTAGTCCCCCCAGCTGCGAGTTTTGAGGCCAAGATTCACCGACAAAGGAAGGATTTCCTAAGCAAAGCACCTTTTCCATCACCCTGGTGATATGGAGAAGTGGAAGTTCTCAAATCAGAACGGAGGTGAAGTAAGTGGCTCCTGGGAAAGATGCTGGGACTTACCTGGAGTTTCAAAGATCGTGGCTGGTTTTCTAAGGTGCTGATTGGAAATCTGAAGATTGTCAACATGTCTCCAGCACCCACCAAGGAAGAATACCACAGAATCTGAGATATTTGGAACACAGCACAGAACACCTCTCATACACAACCTCTTAAGCCTTTCAGGCAAAAAGCTTAAAAATAACCAGAGTATTGGTTTGTGAGTTGTGTGTGTTTGTGTGTGTATGTGTGTGCACGTGCGTGTGCCGCTGGGCACTGTCCCACAAATCTTTTAGATATATAATCTCATTTAATTTCCTCGATAGCCCAACAAGTTTTATATAACCATTATCTCCATTATACCAAAGAAGAATCTGAGACTCAGAAGTCTCAAGTTCATACATGGGAGGCAGTATAACCGTGGTTTTTTTTTTTTTTTCTTTTAAGTCCAATCCCCACTCTAAAACCAGCAGAGTAGATGCTCATAGCTGCCATTCTTAGCCATAAGCTGTGCTGTTGCTAGGGACATCTCATGGCAGATCATATTGTGCAAAAAGGTAACTCTGGATGCCAAAAGATGAGCTTTGAAATCCTGTTGTGAATGGTGCCAGGGCCTTAAGGACCTTACATTAGAATAGCTGGGAAAATGCAGAGTTGTACAGATAAAGGTAACTCTAGAGTTGTGAAAAGACAAGTAAGTAGACTTTCATCTCCAGAAAATTAGGAGGGAGAAGAAATTCACTGAGAGGGAGCTAGTGGAATTGTCACATCAGAAGCTGGTCCTTGAAAGAAAAGACCATGTGACAGTCGAAGGGTGACCAGGAAGGCTGGTCATTGGTCCCACTGGTGGGAGGAGCATTGTGAAAGCAGAAATGTAACACTGACTGGACTATGTCAGAAAGGAATTAAAAGAAACTTCTTTGATAAGCCAGGCAAGATATGACAAGGGTCTAAATTGATTGTCAGAAACATCCAAATTTTAAAAACATTTAAAGTATTAATTGACGAGATTGTAACCAATGGAATGTGCAAACTAAGACACCCAAGTTTCAAAAAAAAAAATGGCCTGGGTCATGAGTGGTCCAGTGGCAAGCCTGGACTTTAGGAGAAAGGACTAACAGTCATCCACAAAAAGGCAGAGACTGGGCTGCCACACTGGATAGGTTTCTCCAGGAAAGAAAAGCTGGAAAAAGAGCGCTGCCATTTATAATGTGCTTAAAAAGAAGGAGACTGAACAGTAGCCACAGAGGAAAAGAAATCAGACAGGCAGTCATGGGGGTTAGGAAGGGTTGGAGGAGCAATTAACAGCATCAACTATCTACAGAATTTAAAGAAAAAGAAACAAAGAAATGTCCTATGAGGTAGCAGGTAGTAAGACTTCCATGATTTAGAAACAAGAGTGTGGAGTCCACCTCTTGGAAGTTACTTGATGTTTTGGAATCCAAGGTTTCTCATGGTGTAATACTAATATGTGTGTCACTGGTTGTTGTACAGATTATGTGAAGTATTTGGATGGAATAGTACTGCCACATAATACAGGCTCAATCAATATGTTTCTGTTGTTGTGTTATGTGTATACTATAATATACAAGGTGCTAAGCACAGTGTAATTTATTACTTGCAACATCCCTAAGCGGTAGATGTTATTACTTCCTATTTTACAGGTGAAGAAAGTGAAATTAGGTGATTAAGTAATTTTTCCAAGGACAGACTGGTAGATTGTTTCCAGAGACAGCCACAACCATCTCTCCCATCTCATATGTCCTTTGGCAATGTGACTTTCTCACTCCTTCCACCAAGAAGTCGAGATGATTTCCCTTACCCTTAAATCTGCTCTGACCTTGTGACTTACTTTAGCTAACAGAATAAGTAGAAGTTATATTCTGGTGTCAGGATTGTGGTCAGTGAGGTTGTAGAGAAAATATAGTCACTATGGAAATCAGTATGGAGAGGTCTTAAAAAACTAAGACTGGAACTACCATATGACCCAGGTATCCTACTTCTGGGTATACATATAGCCAAAGGAAATGAAATCACTATCTCAAAGAAACATCCACATTCCCATGTTCGTTGCACTACATATTCACAATAGCCAAGACAGAACAACTTTAGTTGTTTGAAGGATGAATGGATCAATAAATTTTGAGATGAATTTCATATCAGAATTGCCTGACAGGATTTTCCAAGTCTTCTATAAATCCTTGGAGATCCTTATAATCCTTTTGGATGTGGAGATGATAGATGATAAACAGATAGATAGATAGATAGATAGATAGATAGATAGATAGATAGATAGATAGAAAGAATATTATCCTACCATGAGAAAGAAGATTGGAAATTCTTCCATTTACAACAACATAGATAAACCTGGGGACATTATGTCAAGAGAAGTTAACCAGACAAACACCATATGGTCACTTACATGTGGAATCTTAAAAAAAAAACAAAAAAAAGCCAATATTGTAGAATGGCTGTTGCCAGGGCTGAGGGTAAGAGAATTGGAAGTGGAGACACGTAGATCACAGTATACAAACTCCCACCTATAAGACTCTAATGTACAGCACAGTCACTAGAGTTAGTTGTGTGTATTGTGAACTTGAAATATGTTGAGTAGTCTTGAGTTTGTCTCACCACTGAAAACTTTAAAAAGCTGCAAGTTGATGAAGACCCATCACACTGTATATGTACATGTATCAAATCATGTTGTACACTTTAAATATATACAATCTTGTCAATATTCTCAATAAAGCTGGAAAATAAAATTATATATATATGATTATGTGTGCATGCGTGTGTGTGTGTGTGTGTTTGTGTGTGTAGAGATCCCATAAGTTTTTCTGCTGTGCTTAGAACAGACCCTTTCTCTTGCTTCCAAAATCCAGTTTCTGTACTTGAGAAATTGTTTGGGATTTCTAATGGCAAAGCTTCCTATTAATTAGCATTTTGTTTGATTCCATTCATTGCCAGACAGTTGCCTTTAAGAAAAGAAGATTCTACCTGGTTTGTTCTTAGTGAGTCCATGTGATCTCCCAGCGATAACACTCTCATGAAATACTCACAAAAACTCCTGTTTAATTAGCCCCCAAAAGTATTTATATTCACACTCACTTCCTAAAGTATAACTTGCCAGGACAGGAGACAAGAACTGAACTCAGGTTCTGTGACATCCACTCTCTCATCTTGAGCATCAACCTCCTTTTCATCTGTGAGCTTGGCCCTTCCTGTTTACATTTTTCTTGATAGATGAAATGAAAGCAATTTTAGATCAGGTAGCCCCACTTTTTCCTCTGTCATCCCTGTACCAAGTAGCAAGTTGTTCTGGAATGCTCAAAATCTTTATTCTTCCTTCCTGGGTGGGTTCTTTCCCAGTTTTACAATTGCCAGTTACAAAGTTGTAACTTCAATGTAGTTGACTTTAAAGGAAGTAGAGATTTATTAGCATTAGTATTTAAAAGGTACACCACAAAAGGAGTATGATGAATGGAACAGAAGGTGATGTTCCAGGTCAGGGGGTCTGGCACTCCTGTTGTCTCCTCTTAGAAGGCACTCAAGGCTCTACATTTGTCCATCTTTTCAGAACAAGGTCAAAGGAGAGAGCAGAGGTCCAATTTTTGCTGGCTTAGAAAAACCTGGGGCTCATTACCCTGTCACCAAGTAACTTTTTAAAAAATACTTTCTGTATCCCTGGAGTTACCTTTCAAAGTGGCTGGAATCCCTCACCCTTGACAGGTCTGGGAAACTACTGGAGTCACTGTGGATGCTAGAAATAGAGAAGGGGGATAAAATCCAAACTGGTCGGACTGCATCACAGTAGGTCATGCAGTATCGGCTAGCACACACAGTATAGGAAGAAAAGATTCCAAACCCCCACCATCTTGCCTGATCTTCCACAGCAAGCTTTCCTTCAACCTCAGCCCTACAAATAGAACGAGAATAGGTTGACTGCACTCAGCTATCTGCTTATTAAGAGAAGTCACTGTGGGGCCTCCCTGCTGGCGCAGTGGTTAAGCACTGAGCTGTGGAGCTGTAGGCAGCTGTGGGCAGTGGCAATGCGAGTTTGACACCCAGCCGGGAAGATGGCAACATGGCGCGGCAGACCTCTCCTGCCTCGCCTGCTGCTCCCCTCAGCAGTGTATTTCCATCCATCTGCCTGCTCTGCTCCCCACTCTGTCTCTGGTGGGCCCTCTCGCTGCCCCATGCCTCTGGCCTGTACCCCAGCTTGTATGCATAAATAAGTAAATATTTTAAAAAAAGAAATAAAAAATAAAATGCAGTACTTGTCCTTTAAAAAAAAAGAGAGAAGTCACTGTAAATTCATGGTGAGAAAATGAGGGTATTAAGCACTTAAATGTTTAAACAATCGCTGTCTTGATCTTTTGCTTAATAACAAATGGCTTTAACAAAAATCTTTAGGTGTTGGAGAGGGAGAGGGAGTGACATCTGTTTTATTGCCTCTCTATCCTTATTCAGAAGACTGTAAGAAGCCCATATGTTTTTCTTAGTCCTCATTCTGTCCAAAGAATCAGGTTTCAGGTTATGTGTTGAAGAATTTACTACTTAATTACATTTAATCAGCCAATCAATTAATCAAATGTCTATTGAGTGCTCACTAAATGCAAGAGTTTCTTAATACAACTAACTTGAATGTTAAATTTCCATATTGAAGCTTTTTTCTTCTATCTTGCATTCATTATTCAAAACTTTATCCTCTCCGTATGCTTATACTTGGGGTGATCCCTATTCCAGTTTGTTGACTTTTCTTTCCCACCTCTAACATACCTGCTCTCAATTTCTTCTCATTTTCTTTCCACAAAGCCTTTGTCAGGAAGCAGTGTAAAATTTGGAATCCTGGAGGTCTATTTCAAAGTTACTACTAAAATTAGTCTATTACTACTATTACTGTAGGGTTTTTTTTTGAGCTCATGTTTTATGTCAGATAGTCTAAAAAATATATATATCAGCCCAAATAAACACTAAAACCTATGAAGGAAGGACTTGCTATCCCTACTTTTCAAGTCAGGAAACCCAAACACAGAAATGAAGGGGGCGGTGATGGGTACGCGATTCCTGAGCATTGTCCAGAGCACTACCCTCTTCAGCAGGTGGGGACAGAGGTCCCAGGTGAGAGCACAGAGCCCACAGCCTAAAGATGAACAAGCAGAAATGGCCAAACCACCAGCACTGGCATTGTGCCTTCACTAACGCAGACAGCTGCAATCAGGGCTATGCCTTGATTTCGTTCTCTGCATGTGAGGATGGGCAGGGTCTGACCATTGTACATTACATTCTGTGTGGTCCTTCCAGACTGACCTAAGTGATCATTTATAGTAGACATCTGTGATATGATTGTTCTGTACCACATAACATACTGTGTTTTAAGTGCTTCGTTTAACTGAATCATTACCACACCATTTGAAGTAAGTACTGTGATTATCATTCTGACATTGTAGAAGGTGACTAGCATGCCCAAAGTCACATATCTAGCAAGCAATGAAACGAGGATTCAAACTCACTTTGGGGAGACTTCAGAGATTGAAATTTAACTATCACACAACTTGTCTCCCCATGAATTTCATATTAGAATTGCCTGAAAGGATTTTTTTTAAGTCCTATATACACTCTTGGAAGGTTCTTATAATCCCCCTGGACTGAAGAAAACTTAAGCTACATTTTAAAATGAATTATATATGGCTCACTGAAGACTTCATTAAAGTCTACGTCAGGATATGATAAACTACAAGCAAAACACTCTGGGCTCCTATTTTACTGCTAACCCAGTCCCTAAGAAATCAGGGATCACAGTGTGGTGTGGGTCCTCTCCACTGGGTTTTGCTGAGCGTGCATCCTTTTGTTGCTTCTCTTCTGCATGTCTATCTTTCACGTAGGCATTAAAACAGCCTTCCTCCAACACAGACCTTAATTTCTTTATCTGCAATTCATTAAAGTTCAGAGTTTGCAGAAAGAGATTCCACTAGATACATTTTCCTCCCATTCAGTAACTGTAATTGTCTTTTAAGACACAGCTATTTTCTCTCCTTGTACATGGGCAACACTTTACTAAGTTTCTCCATTATTTCTTTCCTCTCACTTTTACATGGGTCTCTAAATTATGTGCTCTGTGTGTATTATGTATGCTATATGTGCATATGTGTATCCACATGCATGCATATGTGTGTGTGAGAGAGAGACATAATGTCTATTTTCACATGGGGAAGAGGTACTCTTTTGAGGGACTGGCCTGCTTAGGATAGAATGGACTCTGTCTATGGCAATACAAAACAACTTTCCTGGATACATACAGTTGTAGCAAATAAACTGTTTTCTTTTCTTTTTTTTTTTTAAAGATTTATTTATGCATACAAACTAGAGTACAGGCCAGAGGTGTGGGGTGGCGAGAGGGTTCACCAGAGACAGAGTGAGGAGCAGAACAGGCAGATCAGAAATACACTGCTGAGGGGAGCAGCGGGCGAGGCAGGAGAGGTCTGCAGCACCATGTGGGATTCTTCCCGGTTGGGCGTCGAACTCGCATCTGTGCTGCCAACAGCAGCGCTCAACCGCTATGCCACCAGGGAGGCCCCTGTTTTCTTTTCTTTTGAATCATTTCATGTCCTGTGAAAGAGTATTTGTTTCCAATGATGGTTAGAATTCTTTAGATTGTCAGGACACAGCAGTGAGACAAGGTGAGGGCTACTTTCACATTTCTTTTGAGTTCAGACCTCTTCTGCTGTATTAAAAGGGAAGTTCATCGAGTTTAGATAATGAAGGTTTTACACAAAATCTGAACTTTAATGAACTGTAGATGGTTTAATTAGAAGAAAGGTATACATTTTAAACTATAACTTTAACTCCCATTGATTAAAATAAAAGCACATTCCTTAATTTTCTTTTAGCTTTTGAAAACAGAAATCATAATATTTCAGTAGTCCTATTTGAAATACTTCTATTTAAGGAAACATAATGTTGTGTGTGAACTGCTTTAAGGAGACCGATTCAAGATAGTAAGAAGTGGTCTTGTTCATTTTTTGCTTTATAATATTGGAAGTATTAAAAGATATATCCAAGTTTGCCCTGAGGGTTTACTTTTTAGCCTTTTGCCATGCCATTTATGAGAAATGTCTTGCATATATTATTCAAGAAAGAAAAAGTGGACAAGTTTTCTAATGTGTTTATCCCCCTCATTATGTTGCTTTTTCTTCAGTCTCCAGTGGTTTTTAGCCTCAACTGGGGGTGAAATTCACTTCAACAAAATCTACTATATGAAACTCCAAACACAGATGCAAGTTTTAAAGGCAGATGGTAGTTACCTTCAAGCAGACATCCAGGGACAGAGTTAGGGAGAGATAGAGAGAAATTAAGACTGGAGAAATTAAGGGTAGAAAACAACTACTAGAACCATCATTTGTCCTTTAATACCTGTCTGGTTTTCTGCTTCTTTCACAAGCTATACTCACACCTTCATTCTCCTTTACTGACTTTGCCTCTTCTGTCTGCCTCTATTGGAATGCCCGTGCTTGGTTCTTAGACCTCTGCTCATCTCTTGCTCTACTTTTCCCCAAGGCATTTCATTCAATCTTGGATTTTAAATTCCCCCTACATATTTCTGACTATCAAGTTTGTATCTCCAAACATGACTTCCCCTTAGCTCCAAGTTCCTATGTTAATCTGCCTACTGGGTGCCCACTTCACCTAACTTCATCGCCTCCTCTGACACCACTCCCTCTGCTACCCCAGAGTCAGTTTTCCACAGCATCCCTTTCTCCATTCCACTATTTCCTGAATTGACATCTCAAACAGATGGGGCACACTGGAAAAGCTCAAGCCAACTGCTTTTGCCCTAGCTGTAAAGGAGGCTTTTAATAAAGAGAGTTTCTGGTTTCCACCTTGGAATGGCAGGACTTGAAGGGGATACATAAGCTATCTATCGCTTTGTAGCAAAGTAAAACAACAAACAACACATTTTCTGTGTGTTATGAATCCGAAAGCAGCTTAGCTGGGTGTTCTGGTTCAGGGTCTCTCATGAAACTGTAGTCAAGTTGTTGGACAGGGGTTAAGTCATTGAAGACTCAACTGAGGCTGCTTTAAAGAAGGTTTGCTGATTAGATGTTGGATGGAAGTCTCAGTTCCTCTCCATGTGGGCCTCTCCACAGGGAGGCCTGGATAGTCTCAAGATACGGCAGCTAGTTTCTAGAGAAAGAAAGACCCTAAGACACAAGCATAGTCTTCTACAACCTAATGGTTAAGAGTGCTATACCATCACTTTTGTTATGTTCAATAATCACACAAAATAAATCCAGGTACAAGATGGGAGGGGACCACACAAGTGTGTGACTGCCAGGATGTGAGGATCTTGGGAGGCCATTTTGGAGGCTGGTTACCACAGTGGAAACTTCTCCCAACACAGAAAAGTGTGTAAAAGGATCTTGAAAAATGTTCATTAGTGCAGTGTTTTCCACATCATTTCACACTGTGGCAGATATGGAAAATGATGCTATCTATTTGGCAGGCTCAGATTAAAGAAGGATGAGTCTGTAGACGGACCAACTCTGCAGCTTTGACAAGCCCAGTCCTTTCTAGGTTATACTAAGAACTAAGGGATCATTATCTTTTATGCCTATAACCTACTTATAGTGCTAAAACATACTCACTGATGTATTTCTTAAGTAGTGTTCCTTCTTCCAGTCTTGCTTCCTACTGTACTTTCTCCTCAGAGCAGCTGCAGTGATTTCTTAGTTCATGAGTTAAATCACATTGGTTCACAGTTCTAATTTCAAATGGCTTCCAATTAGACAAGAAATTAAAAACCCAAATTCCTTCACTTGCTCTACAGTTTCCAGCATATATCTGAGCTCCCTTCTACCTTTCTCACACATCTTGTATTAGTCTTCCCCTTGCTCAATTTGTCTCCAAGCACATTGTTCTCTTACTGTACCTGAATACAATTAATCTGTCTTCAATTCAGTGTTGTTTCACACGCTCTTTCCTCTACCTTAGACACACCTCTCCAGCCTTCTTTTCACACTGTAGCTTAAATATCACCCCCTTGAAGAGGCCTGCCATACTGACCTTTTTTTACAGGTTCTATTTTACAGTAACCTATTTCATTCATACCACTATCACTGCCAGATAGATAATCCTATCAAATTACAAGTATTTACTCAATACCTACTATGTGCTAGAAACTGTTCTGAGTGCCAAGTATATAGCTTGCTAATTCCCATCCCCCACTGCCCATGAGGGTAAGGAGCTTGTCTGTCATGACTGACAATTCAGCATCCAAGACAGCGTCTGACACTTAGGAAACAGCCAGTGAACATTTGTTAAATGAAAGAAGGTAGGTGATTAAGGGCAGAACTCAGATCTAGATGGGCCTGTCTGCTCATAAGAGCATATGCTAGAAACTTGGCAAACAAACAGAACCAGTGGGATATTTTGAAGACTGCTGTGAGCAGTCTGGATATGGGTACATACAAGACAGGGAGTGGCAGTGTAGAGTCAGGTGAAAGAAGGGAAGAACTTGCTCATGGAGACAAAGTTAACCTTCCCGCCACTATCATCTCTTTTACTCTCAGTCTTATCAGTGCAGACCTAAGCTACAAACTGCAATGACAACTGAAAAATATCCCTCCCAAAATTCATGCCCACCTGCAGCCTCATTATGTGACGATATTTGGGAAAGAGGTCTTTGCAGATGTAATTAGTTAAGGATTCAGTGAAGAAATCATCCTGGATTTAGGGTAGATTCCTTCTAAGAAGAGAAGACACAGAGAAATATAGTGAGGAAGTCAGAAGCAGAGATTGGAGTGATACGACTACAAGCCAGGGAGTGACAAAGAATTGCCAGGCTCTACCAGAAGGTAGGAAAAGGTAAGGAGGGGGTTCTTCCTCAGAGCCTCCAGAAGGAGTGCGGCCTGGCTGACACTGGGTTTCAGACTTCCAGTCTCCAGAATTATAAGAGAATATATTTCTGTTGTTTCAAGCTACCAAAGTTGTAGAAATATGTTACAGAAGCCCTAGAAAAATAATGCAACATCTTTGTTGTTAATTTTTTTCTAGACATAAGGTAAGTGTTCAATAATTCAGTCAGGCAAGTTTGTAGCCAGCAACTTGCCCAGTATTTAGCACAGAGCAGATAATTTAAAAAATTCTTGTTGAAGTAAACGTTTGATAATTGAGTAACTTGGTATAATTTCAAGAAACCCTTAGGAAAAATGCATCAAAATCTTTCAATGATTCTGTCTGTAAATATGGAGTGTCAAAAGCAACTGAGGAACCTGACCTTTTCCTGCTGGCTGAAATGAAAATGCATTATCTTTGTCTATAAAATTATATAAATGTTGAGGTCAAAATGAAAAAGAAAAGAGAAGGGCTTGGAAACATGTTTGTAATTTTTATGCCAAGTTTGAAAATTTTTTACCTTGAATTTGTTTCCAAGATACAGTTCTTTACTACCTGTACTGCTTCCTTGTGTAATGAATGAATCCTGGGCCAAGAGTAAGGTTGTATGGACTATTACAAAACATTTTAAGTTAATGAACTGAGCACCTCCTGAATAATTATGACTGTGTTAGTCACTGTGAGTTTTGAAAATGTATGAGATCAGGTTCTTACTCTGTGGGATTTCACAATCCTAGAGGAGGGACAGAGAGGTGGCACCTCGTTAAAACACAAGTGCACATTCAATTTTCTACCAGAATTGAAAGACAATGGAGAAGGAGAAAATAATTGTATCAAGAAGCATGTGTCTATTATCTAGTGGTAAGTGTCCAAATATCTCTGGATATCAGTGTCCCATTGCCAAAACGAATATGTTTGGCAAGACATGGTCCTTTCGGGTATTGACAGTATAATAGTGATCTCAAACTAGTCTGTTTTGTATGTTTTATCTCTCCCATTAGATTGTGATGGGGTAGGAATTAGGTCACAATCATCCCTCTATCCCAGTGCCCAGGACACTGCCTAGCCCATAGTAAGCATCAGGTAAGTGTACGGTGATAAATTCATCCTTTTTCCCTTATTCTAATATCTCAAGAGTCAGATAGAATTCTGTACCCCAAATTGACAGATCTTAAACAACTGCATTTAAGTACCTTCAGGGAACTATTTCTGGACTAGCACCTTACCCTCATGAATTCTGCCAGAAAGACCAGAGAAGGGCTCAGTGTCTGTTTTATTTTCCCAGTAATCTATCAAAAAGCTCACTTTTCTGAATTGATGTGAGTCCCTTACCTGTGTCAGTGAAAGTCTCTGACTCTTAACACCTTATGTGCCTGTATCATTATGTGCCTGTATATGCAAATGTACCTTTAAGAGATGAGTGTTTATTATAGGTGAACAGAATGGTGCAAATGCCCACACAAACACATTAAAGACAAGAGAGTCAATGGGAAATTTAGTACTATGTCTGTGTCAGATGTATGAGAGAATGAGGATATGCTTGTGTCTGTTGATTACACCAGGGAGAGGGAGTTTTTTATGCTCTGAAGAATTCCAGTCTCAAACCAGAAGTCTTCCTCCAAGTTTGCAGTTTATCCCAAGTAAAAGCAGCCCAAGGAGAGGGGTGTGTCATGACTGCTGCTTGTCAGCCTTTGGACCTCCAGTCCCTATTCCCAGGGAAGAGATTTTATTCACTGTGAAACTTTAGATAAAGACAACCCAGAAAAGTTACCAGCTTCAGGGTTTTTTTTGTTTGTTTGTTAAGAGTATTAAAAAATAGCCATCAAGCAAGTTTAGCCTCTTCTACTGAACAGTTAATGTAGTGTCTGTTAGAAGAGTTGGTGTCTGCAAAGTTTTTTCCACAGAGAGCTGTTTGCAGCTTAAGACCTGCTCTCTGCTCCCACAGGGGCAGGAGAGTAAATCATTTGCTTTTCAAAGGAAAAGACAGACTCATAAAATAAAAAACAGAGGTATAATAAAATGGATTTTTTCCTAGGTTTAAGCTGCACTTCTGAGTGAATATGCAAGAATGAAGGCCAACCGGGCTAGGAAGTAAGCAAGCCCCACTGTGGACCTCCAGAGACTATTCGAAGTGTATTCACAGTAATCTCAGATTTTTCAAAGAACACAAGATAACCTTATGTCACACCACTAATACTGTTTCTGGGTCAGACTGACTCTCAGATATACTCCCATGAAGGGGAGGTGCTATTATCTTTTCCCCTCGCTTACATGCAGCCACCTTAGATTACAAGTCCCAGTATGCTATGATTGGTTTACCTTGTAGGTAAGCTACTGGGAACTAGGAGCACAGCTGAGCGGCAAGGTAGACTTATATAACATGGAAGACAGGTGGGCCCAGTTCTCTCTTGCTTTTCTGGCTTGGACTTGCACCATGGTGTTGCTGGGGACACTTGGAGGAGACACATGGAAGTGAGACATGTAGAGATACTTGGAGGAGAGGTCTGGGAGAGACGTGTGGGTAAGAGACATGGGAAGACTGCTCCTGGTCCTTGACAACACAATTGCAGCTTCTATCTTGGCATCGTGTTGGATTGTGTGGTTTATCTTGCATTTTCTCTTTCCTTCTGTTCCAGCTCTCTGGGACTGCCTAACGCCTTTCTTGTATTCCCTTGCTAGAAGGTACCTAACACCTGTGACAAACTTTTGGGCCTCACTGGCTCTACTCGGGCTAAGCCTGTTTTGCTAAGCATTGCCTATGAGGGATAGGAAATTTTCAGAGATTACTATTATCTGAAATCCTTTCTCCTTTCTCTTTCTTACTTCCTCCTCCATCTTTCTCTTCCTTCATCTCTTTCTCCTCCTCTTCCTTCTTTGCCCATCTCTCTCCACACTAATTCTATTAAAAATCTTTCACACTAGGAGTCTGCTTCCTTTGCTTTTGTGTGTGCAAATTATTAGATGCCTCTTAGAGCATTCATCCCTTAATGATTTGGGGTCCCTGGGTGCTCTTCGGTCACTAGTTAACAAAAACAGCTTCTCTCTATTGGGAAAGCTTTTAGTTTCTTTTTCCCCCTTCCAGCACCCCCCTGGTTCCCCAGCATTTGCTGTTCTATTACAGAACAATCATAGAGTGAATCTGTGTGTGGAGCTGTTCTGTTCTAAACACTTAATAAGCATGAACTCACTGAATCCTCAAAATTACTCTATCATATAAGTGCTATTATTACCTCCAACTTAAAAGAAAGGAATCCTGAAAAGTCTAAGTCATTTGCCCAAGTTACAGTCAGTAAGAGAGTTGAGGTTTGAACCCAAGCCATCTGCTTGGAGAATGTTTTATTAACTGCAATACCACGTTGCTTGACTGACCAGGCTGCCAATGCAGGAAGCTTCTAGAAATGGATTTGTAATGTAATATTAAATCAAACCACAGTTTAAAATGAAACAGAATTGAAACTAGGTTTTTAGTAGTGATCATAATGTAGTATATAGATGTTAAAGTATAATGTTGTACACTTGAAATTTATAAAGGATATAAACCAATGTTAAAATTAAAAAGTTAAAACTATGAAACAAAAAAGTTTTGGCAATTATATATTTGGAGATTGACTAATTTTCAGGAGTATGACAAAGTAAATATAAGGTTGGGAAAAGTTGAGAATTTGTTGCTATAGTCTTTGATGCTAATGAAAATGTACTGAGCAGAGTGAGGAAGTGTTAATGCTTTCTCTGCCTCTACTCCGTTAAACCATCAACTTGATATCTCTGGATACACTGCTCCACCATCTGTCTATATATGCCCTCAGCTATATTGAATTCTGGCAATTGAATTCCCTAAAAGCATACGGAAAGAGATTCAGTGATGAGACGACTGTAGCATTGGCTGGAGGAAGGAGGAGTACGAGGAGCTCTTCTGCAGTGTTTGGTAGGCAAGACATCTTAGAATTCTCACTTAAGGATCCCTCTACACTCCAGTTAATTACTTCACTTGGGATCTATCAGATACATGACCAATATTCCTGCGTAACATTCTGTGTTTTCAGGGTATGCCCACTGGGAAGGGAGGAAAGATAAGCAGGTTTATCTCATTAGGCTAGGAGCCTTTATATCTTCTCTTCTAAAAAAGATTTTAAGAAGCAAGTGGAATTGTGAAAATGGATGGCTAGTATAATACCTTGTAGCACACTGCTTTATACAATGATGCACCTTTGAACATATTATTACATTTCCTGCACTCTTTCTTAAACATTTGTTTCCATTCAGAAGCCCAAATGAGCATTCCTACCCAAATTTACCAACTATCTGTGACATGAACTTAACTGTTTTTCCATTCTGAAATAATCATCTGTCAGATCCACCTGTTAAGATCCAGGTGCTTTATTCTGGTTATTGAAAGTATTCAGTTGTTATATTATTTTTGACCCTAGGTGAGGGTAAGGCAGGTTTTTTGCATATTACAGTTGCAGGCTGCAAATAATAGCCTCTTCTGTAAGAAAAAATAGGTGATCTGATCTGTTTCTCTCCACCAGTTCTTGCTCCAACTGTTCTTGTTTGGAAGCCACAGACACAATCTGGCATTCACCATGCAGTACCTTACACCTATAGCTATCCCATGGTGCACCTCGATCCTGCACAGATGCCTTGCATCCTCTTCTCCAGTACTGCCCCCAGGCTTTAAAGTCCTCAGTGAAGTATGTACCCTTAACAATAGCAGAGGGGCCCTGTATGACAGTCTCCCCTCCCTCTCACATTTTCCCTACGCTTTTTGGTTATGATGTTGCTCTTCATGTCTACAATGATCCATGCATCACTCAGGGCCCACTGTCTGTCTTTAGTGTAATTTGACTATAAATATGTGGAGGAGGTAACCCTAGCATCTTCACTCTGCTATCTAGCCAGATGCCATAAAGTACACCTACCTCTACTGCTAGTATAGTCCCTTAAATTTCTGGGGAGGTCTTATGTTATAATGAGTTCCTCCTAAATCCTTCTTCCTCATCACAGCCTGTTCCTGACAGATATTCTTTGCTTTTGGATCAATAATGGATTCTTTGCTCTTTCTTCATCCCCATAAAGTACCACTAACAATAGGTTAGTTAGATAACAAATTTCTACTTATGTATAAAGGAATTACGTATAAAGGAACCAATAAAGTATCAATAAAGGAATAGAGGTCAATAAAGGAAATATATTCATGTCATAGAAGAAATCATTGTTCCTATTTTTTATCATTAGGAATTTCTCATTGGCTGGGAAGCTCTGCATTAGCTGAACCTCATTATATGATGCTAGTGTCCTTTACCATCTTCAGCTCCGTCATATGTTTTCTATTCTTTCCAATCTTCAGGAAAGTCAAAATTTCTTATTAATTTACTTTGGAACACTTGTGCTAGGTTGAGACCATCCTACTCCATCTCTAAGGTTTTAGTAATGTTGACCCTCCAATGGGAAAGGGTTGAAACCTCCATATGTTTTGTGTGATTGCTTCAAATCCCCTCTGAAAAAGTTTTTTGTTGTTTTTTTTTAAGATTTATTTACTTTTGCATACAGGCTGGGGTACAGGCCAGAGGCATGGAGCGGCGAGAGGGTTCACCAGAAACAGAGTGGGGAGCAGAACAGGCAGAATTTACAGAAATACACTGCTGAGGGGAGCAGCGGGCGAGGCAGGAGCGGTCTGCCACTCCATGTGGGAATCTCCCTGGCCGGGCATCGAACTCGCATAGCCGCTGCCGACAGCTCCACAGCGCAGCAGCACTTAACCGCTGCGCCACCAAGGAGGCCCCTATGAAAAAGTTTTTAATTCCCACTGAGAGGTTATCTTTATATACTTTGGGACATTGGAAAAAGACAGTTTTGGCAGAGATACGGAAGTAACTTTTCTCCTGGGTAACAAGTTCCTTTTCACTTAATATTATAATCAAGTAGGTCAATTTAAGTGGTAGGTCAAGAAAATGTGTTTCATTATGTATTTCTGTGTCCATCTAGACAAGGAATTATTTGATAGCTTCTATCTTCAAAGTATTTTTTAGGTTCTTCTCTTCCAGGTGCTCTGTTACAAGATCATGAAAGGCACTCTATCCTCACATAAATAAATAGAAACAAGCTAGTAGAAAACCACAATCAGTAGAAAAATGCAACCAACTGTTAGTTACATGTGAGGAGTGAGGTTATTTTTTTTAATATAGTCTATTTTATTTTATTTTGTTGTTATTTATATCTTTTACATTATTGTGTATTCCCCTTAGGTTACCCACCACCAATTCACCCGTGAACCATGACCCTGAGGAGTGAGGTTATTTTAAAGGCGTTCTCTTGGAGGGGAAATAGAAGGACTAAGTAGTGAAAAAAAAATTTATTTCATATAATATATATTTTAAATCAAATGTATTATTTTTGTCATTGTATTTTAAATTATTCTGGCGTTAAAGAGAAGAAAAGTTGTAGAAAAAGAAATAAATGCCAGCTTCATAATATTCCTAAGCAATGCAAATACCAGAAAATAATGAAATGATATAGCTTTGATGGAAAAGAAAGGGGTATACGAATTTTGTCCTCAGGTTTTTTTTCTATTATAGTTGGAGACAGGAAGATACCTCATATATTCAAAGATTCACAAGTATACCATCCTATTACTCATATGGAAAATACATATATAATGTATATACTTCTATGTCTCATTTCAGCTAATTAGGTAAAGATTCAAAATAAAGAAACAAGTAATTAATACGTTATGTAATCATAAAATGACCAAAGAAGAATGTAAATATCAATGAAAATAGAATTAATTAATCCATTCAACATATATATACTAAATAGCAGTTGTTTGTCAAGCATACTTACAAGGTCTTAAATGCACCATTAGCAAATGAAACACAGAACTCTGCTCTTATGGGGCTTCTATTCTCACTACAATAAAAAATAAAAAAGATTGCCTGGTAAGGGGCATCTAGAGTATGAAGAAGAGGGAAACAGATTACAATTTCCACAATGACATTTAAGAGACTGAGGCAAAAATCTGAAGTAAACCTATGGAAATAATATAGTAGTATACTGTAAGAGTATAAACCCAGAACAGAATCCAGATTTTATTCTTAGAATTTAAGATTCACTTTTTAGTGGTAAATTTATTAATACTCTCCATCAGTAACAGGCCAAAGGAAAAAAGCAACAAGCATTCCTGCAGATACCTTAAATCATTCCATAAAATTTCCTATCTCTTTCTGGAAAAAGCCTTGGAAAATAGGCAGTGAAGAAAATTCTTTAAGATAGAATGAGTATCAAAATCTAGAGGCAATATTTTTTTAATATATATTTTTTATTGTTATTTATCTTTTACATTTTGTATTCCCCTTGGGTAACCCACCACCAATTCACCCGTGACCCATCTCCATGGTCCCTTGTGTCCTTTTCTATTCCATTTTGTGCCCTTATCCTCCCCCTGCCCCGCTGAGTGTCTCTCTCCTATTTGGTTTCCCTATAGTCTAGAGGCAATATTCTAAAGGTTGAAACACCAGAAATTTCTCCCTTAAAATTTAAGGGCAGCACAGCCAATATTATACTCAACGGTGAGAAGCTGAAAGCCTTTCCCTTAAAATCAGGAACAAGACAAGGATGTCCACTCTCACCATTGCTTTTCAATATAATACTTGAAGTCCTAGCGAGAGCAATAAGATAAGAGAACGACATACAAGGAATCCAAATAGGGAAGGAAGAAATTAAACTGTCACTATTTGCAGATGATATTATTATATACATAGAGAATCCTACAAACTCCATAGAAAAACTACTCAAATCTATAGACCAATTCAGTAACGTAGCAGGATACAAAATCAATGCACAAAAATCAGTAGCCTTTCTATATGCAAACACTCAGTAAGAAGAAGAAATTAAAAGAATTATCCCCTTCAAAATTGAAACCAAAAAAAAGTACCTGGGAATAAACCTAACAAAAGAGGTAAAAGACTTATACAAAGAAAACTACAGGACACTGTTAAAAGAAATAGAGAAGGACACAAAAAAATGGAAAGACATTCCCTGCTCATGGATTGGAAGAATCAACATTATCAAAATGGCCATCCTACCAAACGCAGTTAACAGATTCAATGCTATTCCAATAAAAATCTCAATGACATTCTTCAAAGAAATAGAACGGATATTGATGAAATTCATATGGAACCACAAAAAAACCTTGAATAGCTAAAGCTCTCCTGACTAAAAAGAATATAAATGGAGGGATTACACTCCCTGATTTCAAACTATACTACAAAGCCATAATAATTAAAACAGCATGGTACTGGAGCAAAAACAGACACACAGACCAATGGAATCGAATAGAAAACCCATAAATAAATCCACATATTTATGGACAACTAATCTTGACAAAGGAGCAAAGAATATGCAATGGAACAAGGTTAGCTTGTTCAATAAATGGTGTTGGGAAAACTGGACTGCCACATGCAAAAAAATGAAGCTAGACTACTACCTCACACCATGCACAAAAACCAACTCAAAATGGATAAAAGACCTGGAGATAAGACCTCAAACCATAACGTTCATAGAAGAAAATATAGGCAAAACTCTACATGACATACATCTCAGCAAAATCTATAAAAACACTTCCCTCATAGCGAAGGAAGTATAAGAAAAGATAAACAGCTGAGACTACATCAAACTAAAAAGCTTCTGTACAGCAAAAGAGACAATAATCAAAACAAACAGACATCCTACTAACTGGAAGAAGATTTTGCAAACAATACAACCGATAAAGGACTGATAACAAAAATCTACGAAGAGCTCACACAACTCAACAAAAACAAAGTCAATAATCCCATCAAAAAATGGGCAGAAGAGCTAAAAAGACATTTCTCCAAAGAAGAAAAGCAAATGGCCAACAGGTATATGAAAAAATGCTCTACATCACTTATAATCAGGGAAATGCAAATTAAAACCACAATGAGATACCTCACGCCAGTGAAAACGGCACACATTAAAAAAACAGGTAACAGGGCCTCCCTGGTGGCGCAGCGGTTGGGCGCTGCGCTATGGAGCTGTCGGCAGCAGCGATGTGAGTTCGACGCCCAGCCGGGGAGAATCCCACATGGCGAGGCAGACCTCTCCTGCCTCACCCGCTGCTCCCTTCAGCAGTGTATTTCTGATCTGCCTGTTCTGCTCCCCACTCTGTCTCTGGTGAACCCTCTCGCCACCCCACGCCTCTGGCCTGTACCCCAGCTTGTATGTATAAATAAATAAATCTTAAAAAAAAAAAACCAAAAAAACAGGTAACAACAAATGTTGGCAAGGATGTGGAGAAAAAGGAACTCTCCTACACTTCTGGTGGGAATGCAAATTGATCCAACCGCTATGGAAAGCTGTGTGGCGTTTCCTCAGACTGCTAGAAATGGAGCTTCCATATGACCCGGCAATACCACTTCACTTCTGGGAATCTTCCCAAAGGACACAAAAACACTAATCCAAAAGGATACATGCACCCGCATGTTTATTGCAGCACTGTTTACAATAGCTAAGGTATGGAAACAACCCAGATGCCCAAAAATAGATGACTGGATCAAGAAGATGTGGTACATATACACAATGGAATACTATTCAGCATTCAAAAAAGACAAACACATGCAATTCGCAGCAACATGGATGGAACGAGAAGGGATCATGATCAGCGAAATAAGCCAGAAAGAAAAAGTATCGAATGGTCTCACTTATAACAGGAATATAGGGGAGCCAAATAAGAATGCAACATTCAGCAGGGGAGGAAGAGAGGGTTAAGGGCTCAAGAGGGGGGAGGAGAGAAGCACAGGGGACTATGGTGATGGCTCCACGGGTGAACAGGTGGTGGGCAACCTCTGGGGAACACACAATAATGTAAAATATATGAATAACAAAAGTAAATAAATAAAATATATATTAAAAAAATAAGAAATAAAAAGTTAAAAAAATTTAAGGGCAAAACAATAATCCTAAAGTTCTCATTTTTATTTAACATTACTTTGTAGGTTTGCAAGACAATAAAGTTGCTAAAGGAAATGAACTTTAGATATTAAAGTTAAAAGTATTTTAGAAAATATTGATTTATTAATTTGTAATACATTTTAATAAAAATTATTAAATTTTCTTTTTCCTCCGGCTTATTTCACTGAGCATAATCCTAGAACTAATTTTGGGTAAATATTCAGCTACAAACATAAATATAGAATATTAATAGTTGCTTCATTTCACCAGTAACAATCTAGTAAAATGATAGTAAAATGATCTCATTCTATATCCCCCAAAATAATTAAGCAAATTTATAAATAATAATAAATCTGTAAAAAAACAATCTAGAGAACTGTGTGTCATCTTTATGAAAAGAATTAAAATCATGTGGAGAGATAATGAGGTCTAAATGGAGATACATACTGTATTTGTGAATGAGAATACTATTATAAAAGTAATTATCTCAGTCTTTTGAAATAATTTAAAGGTTTAAGTGATTCCAATAACAATTTTCTAAAACAGTTTAAATTTTTACTTGACATAATGATAATATGGTCTATTTTTTAAAAGTATGTAGCTTTTGAATAGGAATAAAAAGCTTCAAGAAGAAAAATAAAGTAAAGTCGAAAGACTAATGAAGAGGGATTTGTCTTACAAGATAATAAAGCCTACAATAAACTTTCAGCTATCAAGATACTGTGTACCTAGGGCAAGAACTGACACTTTGATCAATGGAGCAATATAAACATTTTAGAAACCAACACTTTTATGTGTTAGAATTTAATATATAGTTAAATTCCCATCATAGATCAATAATATAAAGGAAAGAGTATTCAGTAAATGATGCCAGAACAATTAGTTAGGCATTTGGGGGAAATAAAAGCTAGACTGAAATGACTTAGTGATGCGGATATGCTCAAAATTAAAGCAAAATAAGACTAAAACAAAGCAAACTAAACCATACTAAAGTAAACTATAAATGAGCATTTTGTATACCTTAGGAATTTTTTTTTTAAGAATGAAAGACATGGAAGAAACCACAAAGCAAACAAACCAAAAATAGATTTAATTACTTAAAAATCTAAAACCTATTTCATGTAAGTTACTATAAAATAAAAAAACTGACAGTCTGGGAAATCATTTGTAGACAAAGAACTTATCTTCTTAATATATGCTTTTTAAACATCTGTCAAATGAAGAAAAAAAACACTACTACAGTAATAAAAAATGGTAAAAGTCACAGATTATTCACCAATGAAGCATAAAATATTGGAAAAAATTCAAATAAAATGACCTTTTTAGTTATGAAAGAAATGTGCTTCAAAATAACAATGAAACAATGTTCTCCTGTTTCTAAATTTGAAAAATATTTTAAAAGCCATAACATTCAGTATTAGTGAGGGTTATATTAGCACTAGGTATCATAATTGCACGGAAAATAATTCGGAAAAGTACAGCAAAGTAGTTAAACATTAATGCCCTTTGACTTGAGAAACCCTATTAATTAGACAAGAGCTTAAAGTAAGAGCTATTTAAAAGTGGTTTATAGGGCAAATCATCAAATATTGATAGATTAATAATGTATTTTCAACAATTATAAATCATATTCTCAAAGAAATTATTTAATAATATTGAAAAATATCTGCAATGCAAACGAAAAATTAGATGGAAAAATAGTTACATGACATAAATTTGTATTTATTATGCTTGCAGACACGAATGCCAACACATGTGCACACATAAGAATAACTACAGGAAAATATTCAAAACCTAATTTATCATTATGAGTAGATTATGAATGTTTTCTTCTAGCCTCATTTTTTGGTAAATTTGGAAGTATTAGGAATATTACTTTTTATAAAAATTAAAGAATTGTTGAGAAGATACCTAAGAGATCAAAATCTAGGAGACATTCACTCATATACTCATTCAACAAATGTTTACCAAATGTCTGCAAGCGCCAGACATTGCTTTAGTTCCTCAGTATACAAAGGGTGAGCAAAATAGGCATGATTCCTTCCCCCCAACAACCTGATAATCCCTGTGCCTCTCAAGATTTGTATTCTGGTTTGCAGCTTCTTTTCTAATATTTTCTCAGTCAGAATAAACAGGCTGCATTTTTCTCATACTCAACAACAACAAAATTAGTTTTCCCACAAAGTAAACCTCGCAACTAATTCTCTTAACTTTCTATCCCTTTGCTCTAATAGGCAGCCTCCCTTGGGGTTAACATTTTCCTGAAAGATGACTGTGTCAAGAGCAGCCAAATTGCCAAATGTCACCCTCCTTTCTCTCTGATATGTTACCAGCCCAGAAGCTCAGTTTAACAAAATTCTGTACTGAGAGGCCCCCCAAAATGAGTTGCTTCTTTTAAATAAACTCTCAGATGATCTCTAGGAAGAGACAGAGTAAGCTACATCTCCCCTCACGGTCTTGCAATTATTTCTATGAGACGGTGCGTGGGGGGCTGCACACACACAGTATATGCTACTAGGCTCCCCAAGTGAAACTTTGTGATTTATGAAAAATATAGTTAATAAGTGATCCCAAAACTAACTTTCCCTAATGCTAGTGATCTTTTAATTACTGATTAGCTGGGTAGGAATTTTAAAGCATCAGTTTTCCTCCTGTTGGGAATAGCTTCTGTCAAGGCAGTCATTCACCATTTTGTGAATCCCTTGTAAATGGCAGTAATGATCCTGGCCACTGGGGATATTGAGATGAATGAGGCAATTGTTATACTCAACCTGCTAACATGGTTATGGAGAATATTACAATACGGTAAGCTAACAGCTACATTCAAGGTATATTCAATAAGCTTTGGGAACCAAAGGGGAGATCATCTAACACATTTTCTTAAACGTACACTATTGGTCCTAAAATTGCTAAGATGTGTAGATGTTTCAATGGCACACAAAATGAAGACCAGCAAAGAAGGACCTGTGAAAAGCTAAGTAAGGAACCCAGTAAAAATACTATCAAGTATTACCAGGATAATTTATTGACCTATGAATGGATGTTCTGTTTTCTGCTGTTAGAGAGAATTGGAAAGAACATGAGCTCTTTGAGATTTTCTTACTGCATTTTCTCTCCTCACTCTGATAAGTTATCAAGCACTATTCTAAATCACTTTTAGAGCTATTAATTCAATAAATCCTCATGATAACACCTTGAGGGAGAAACGATTATCGTTTTTAGCTTAGAGATAAGAAAACTGAAGCACAAAGCAGATAAGTAATTTCTTGATTAATGACAAACCAGAATTCAGAGGCAGATTGGGTCAAAGCCTATAATCTATAACCACCACCCAAACAACGGATTAATATGCAGACTACATAAAAGAAAACTCCCACAGATCAAGAAAAGAAGCCACATAAAACCAGTCATAACTTATAAAGTTCATAGCAGAAGAAATATGAATAGGCAGTAAATACGTGAAAAGATGCTCAACCTCGTCTAGATTCTGCAAAATTCTAAGTAAAGCAATAACATACCATTTTCCTCTCGTCATATAGGCAGATATTAAATAGTCTGAAAATAGCAATTATTTGCAAAGATTTTGCAAAAATGGAATTCTCATACACTACCAGCAAGAATATAAATTTGGAATAACATTTTCAGGAAGCAACTGGTAGCAGCTAGCAAAATTTAAACTGTGCACAAACTTTATGATTCTGTGGTCTAGATGTACAAACGAGAAAAAATTCTCACATGTATACATCACAAAACATATAATGAAAGTAAATCTATTGTTTGTGACACAATGAAACTCACAACATAAATGTCTGTTATAAAGGGAATAGACAAATAAAACTTACATTTTATAATCACGTTGTGAAATACACTGAATAAAAGTTGAAGTATCTAAGTCTAAGCACTGAACCACCATTAATTTTGGGTTGTAAGAAAATACTTATTTGTTACATTTTCTCATATTTAAAAAAATTCTCAGAATAAAGCAAAGGACATTCTTTTTTTCTATCTTAAGGAATGAAGTATAAATCCCTCAGTGTCTCAGTTGTAATTTCCAGTTTGCCACCTCCATGACTTTGTAGAGTGATTCTTTTCTTGGATTTTTGGTTCTAGGACTAAAGGGCATCTCCTTACAAAGTCATCTGCCATTTTATTTATGCTATTTCACTGTTTTCAGATGGGTCATCTTAAACCAAAGCTTATCTCTTTTTAAATGAAATATGATTGACAGATAATATATAGTAATTTCAGGCTTACCACACATAGGTCTGATATTTGCACACATTGTGAAAGGATCACAAAAAGTCTAGTTTTCCATCACCACACATAGTTACAATTTTCTTCTCGTGATGAGAACTTTTAAAATTTACTCTTTCAACAATTTCAAACATAAAATATAGTACTGTTAAATACAGTCACCATACCATACATTATATCTCCATGACTTTCTTATTTTATAACTTAAAGCTTTAACCTTCTGACCCCCTTGGCCCAATTCTCCCAAACCCTACCCCTGCCTCTGACAATACCCAGTCTCACTCTGTGTCTACAGTTTAGGTTATGGGTATTTGTTTGTTTGTTTTAGAATGCCATACATAAGTGGGGTCACACAGTATTTATTTTATACTGTCTGACTTGTTTCATTTAACATAATGTCTTCAAGTTTCATGTATACTGTCACAAATGACAATTTTCCCTTTTTCATGGCCTAATACTAGTCCATCACACCTATCTATCTATCTATCTATCTATCTATCTATCTATCTATAATGTGTGTAGGCATATATAATAGCCATTCTAAAAGGTATGAGGTTGTTTCACTGTGACTGTGATTTGCATTTTTCCGATGATAAATGATGGGAGCATATTTTCATATACCTATGGATCATCAATATGTCTTCTTTGGGAAAATGTCTATGGAGATCCATTGCCCATATTTCAAATATATTTTTTTCCTGCTATTGAATTATATGAGTTCTTTATGTATTTTAGATATTAGCTGCTTACCTCTCCATAGCTGTTCCTCCCCTGCTTAAAAGGATATGATTAAAGCATCTATGAGGAGAAAAGAAAATAAATATGTAACAATATCAGTACACACAATACCATAAAGATATCTCTTTAAAGGAAGAGAACTCTCGAAAATTTGTGAGCACTGGAAAATTTCCTTGAGCAACTTGACTTCTTCTCATGGAGCTAATGGACACATGATCAAAAGATACCAAAATGTCTTTTCAAGAACTAAATGAGGAATGAAAGTGTCTTGAATGGTTAGCCCAATTACTCTCAAGAAGCAAGAGGACTCCAAGGGTCCCAGCACTGGAATTTACACTGTGTCAGACTGGTTAAAAAGACACCTGCCCAGAAATTGAATTCTGAACTAGCCGTCCCACAGTTATCGCACATTTCCTAGGTGTAGCTTTAGTGCCAGTGTCCACTACAGGAAAGACCAATGCACAGCTTTGCTGCTACTTTCTCACAGGGCTGCTCACTTTAGTCTGATCCTGACTTCACAGCTCTCTAGTCAAACGGAAAAGTGAGTGCTGCTTTTTCATTCTCCCTAAGAAGCATCGGCTGCCTCAAGTGTGGCCATGCTGTGAAAAAAAGGGATCATAGTGTATTGCTCTATAGCCTCTTCCCAGCAGCTGATCACCAGGCAAAATGTCAGACCAGCTGGTGCTCATCAATTCACCCTCTGTGATTTCGAAACCAATTAGAATTGTGAACTCCTAATTATCTCAATTCTAGCCACGTTTTAGAGTAATTAATAAGTAATTGAGTAATGGACTAATAATAGCCTTAATCACTGTTCTAATGATCAGTTCCAGCATACAGTGATCTTTATGACCGTTGGGGAGCACTGCACTCAGGTCATATCTTGTTAATAAAACCCCCAAGTTGGTCCTCTAAAGTAGCAATTTCTTACCAGGAAAATTTGTTTTCATCCTGCAAAGCGGTTTAAAAATCTTTCAACCTTTCAGCTGCGGTTTGTCAGATAGCTTTTAAAACTTTTCCCCTCCTTCTGCATGTCCTATCCCTTAATTTCATGTAATTTGTTCTTCCACTAAAACTCAGAAGGAGGTGTCAACGTCCAGGAGTGATTTCTAATTGCAGTGAAGCCTTATTGCTTGACTGCTCCTGAACACACAATTAATTCCTTTAGTGATAAGAACATTTACCTGGACTTTTGTTTTGTTTCATCATAATTATAACTTATATTAGCTGTTAGGTATGAAAGGAATTATTAACGTTTTGGGTTTTGACCCAAGGGGAAAGGTAGCCACTGCAAAGCTATGCAGACAAGCAGGAGACCTGTAAACTAGAAGGATAGAGTTACAAATAGATCTCATTTGTGGATCTCGTGATAACACCTGGTAGCAGAGAACCAAAGTAATCAAGTCATTTAGAAAGGAGTCAGAAGAGCAGTAGAAGTCTCTACCAAATATTGCCAACCTCCAATCTTAGGCGTTTAGGCATGGGAACTCTAAGTCTAAAGATTCAGATTAGAGTTCAGCTATAAATATGAAGATGAGACACCTCGGGAATAATTTTCAGAAGCTGAATGATATAGGATCTTTTCAGTCAAAGTGGTCCATTCAGTAATCATTTCTTCTTTCTCCTAGATTCATAATTTCTGTCTCCTCACTGGTCATTCTGTCTCCTCAACGAATATAAATATACTAAAATATCTCTCTTAGCTAAAACAAAACAGCTCTCTTCTGCCCGTCCCCTTTCCTCCAGCAACGACCACGTCACCATAGGCTCTCTCAAAGTGCAGTGGACACAACTCTGACCAGGAACAGGTCCACCCCTTGTACAGACAGTTCTATCACAGTAGGACAGTTTTTCTCAAGGAGATGGCAGAGTGAGTATGAGGGGTCAGGATTTAGGGAAGAAAGTTATCAAGGTATCAAGGGTGGAGACAGATGGGAACAGCCATGGGCTACACCCTTGCAGCTGCACACTACATGTTAACAGCTCATTTTGCAGTCTTCTGTTCAATGTTAAAATAAAAATTCTATTCCTGACAGACCCAAATCTGGGAGATATAAAGCTTATTATAACATACACACTTACTCCCATAGGTTGGGTTCCCCAGAATCACTTCTGCAACCTTGATGCAGGATGTTTATTGACATCTGTTCTTGAAAATAATACTTAAAATGTGTAAGAGAAGCTGGATTCTGGTGAGAGAGACGTTAACTTGGTGTGTGGTAGCACTGAGGTCTCAGCCAGTATCTTGGGAGTTCTGAAGCTGGGATGGCCCTTCGGAAATGTCCTGAATTGAGGTAAGGGGACTGGTTCTAACATCCCTGTATCGAACAGTCCTTAAATGCAAGCAGCCTCAGAGGCGGGAGCATAAACTTTGACAAAGACAATTTCTGCCAAAGGACTCAGCCAGCAACCAGCAGTCAACCTTTCAGATAACTGGAAGATGAGTTAGCTTTTGTTATTCTGTGGGTAAATACCTAATAGTAGAATCGCTGCTTACATTTTCTTCATATTCTGTTTACCTCTCTCACATTTACCTCTGAGATTAAAGACTCCTCTCTTACCTTAAAGTACCAGTATAGTATCGAGACCATAGCAATAACCCCAATATTGTATTTAATATTATTATTTCCATACATGTCAACCATATGCTATTTTTGCCCCATCTATAAATCTGACTTCTGTATCCTTATTGAACAATTCTGCTACCTATGTGATGTGAATGTGTGTGTGTGCGCGTGTGCATGTGTGTGTGTGTGTGTATGGGACATATTTGGATATTTACAATCAAATGTCTTAGACAAGTTATACATAATAGGTCTCCTTTCTCCCTAAACCCAATTTTTCTCCTACATTCCTTGCATCAAGTAATGGTATCACCAGAAACATCTACTGTCAAACCATTCTAAGCTCTGGCTTCTCCTTCTCATCCTAAGAGTAATCAAACACCAAGTCTATTTGTTCCACATGCTAAGCAGCTTTCAAATCTCTCCACTGTTCTTCAAATTACTATTGGACCTAGTAGCAGCCTCATAAATTCTCACTTAAACTTCTTTAATAGCTTCCTAATGGGTTTCCCCACTCCATTCTCCTCTCATCCAATTCATTTTCCATGCTGCTACCAGAATGATCTGCTTAAAACACACATCTAATCTTACTGCACCCTTCCTTAAAAGCCTTCAACTTCCGATTGTCTTCTGGACAATATTCAAACTCGTTATGGCATTTAAAAAAAACCTACATCTTCTGGCTCTTACCCAACTCCCTAGTCTTATGTCTTATCATGCCCCACTGCAGACACACCAGACCTTTTTTTAATATCCAGAATCTATTATGTTTCTCATACCACCATGTCTTGCTTCTATTGATCAATTTGGAACATCCCTTCCCCACAAAGAGAAATTCTTTCAGAAGTGAGTTGTGTTTTCAAGCATTTCTCATCTGACCATATTGTCCAAGGAAAATAACTACAGGAGAGAGGGCCAGTTGCTAAGTTTTCAACATTCTATGGTCTACATGTTTGGAGGGATGGAGTTTATAGTCAATCCCTGGAGATAAAGAAATACATACCTTCATCACTTCAAATTGATGTTAGGAAAAACACAGCTTAAAAGATATTTACAATTCTGAGACAACAGGAAGCTAAATTTAATTTGCTACTTAGACAACCTAACACATATTGAAGGGAAAAACATCACCATATCATTATCCTTGGAAAACAGGGAGATACCAAGAACATGCTTATAACTTTAGGTTCATCAATAGATGTTCAAAGGAGGATGGATGAACGGACAATCACATGCCACTGCCTGCTGTTAGTAACTGCACGCAAATAGAAGCTGGTCGGGTGGCAGCTCTCTTGGCTTCCTAAGGTCCAGGCTACCCGATAATAGCCACCCTAGAAACAGACAAAGCTATGAGTCAAAACAATCTCTAGCTGCCTGCCTAGATCAAAGGGTCATGCTTGGCAGTCATATTCCTGGTGTCTCCATCCTTCATAATCTTCCAAGGGATTAACATGCGCACTGGATGGAATTATCACAGTCACTTGTATCATCCAAAGGGTCTCATAGTTATTTACCTCTTAGAAGAGACCCACTTTGGGGAAAGACTCATGCATCTATCTGCCTTACAGGAGGACCTGCCCCCCTCTCATTATAATCTTTTAGGAAATAAATCTAACTGCCACTTCTCTAGGTCCACAGATACCAGAATTACTTAGGATTTGAAGGAATCCTTTTCAGTGGGGGGAAAAGCTATAGTTCTTCAAGGAGGAAAAAAATCAAGGAGCAAACAGAACAAGCTAGCACTTCAAAATAGAGTATGAAACTGAGTAGTCAGGGCAAATAGGCCAATGATTTTTTAAAACATGAGTTAATATAGGAAACAGGAGAAGGCTTTAAAGAATTCTAAATCCTATCCTCATTTAATAGGATATCCATTGATAAAATAGCAGGCTGCCACACTAAAGAGCAATTTAACAATTAGAAAATATTTTTCAATATAAATATACTATTTGCCAAAATAAAAACACTAAATACAGGCAATGAACAGAGGACTATATCCTACCAAACACTGATCTAAAGAGTTTAATAGCTGACAAATAATCTTCCAGCAATGTAGAGCAAGAAGATGATGAGATAGAAATTATGGGAAGACTCATAGAATAAACCCTGGTGCTCCAATCTGAATAATGAGGGGACTGAAAGGAAAGAAAAGAGATGATAGAGAAAAAGCAGTAAAATTTGAAAGGGAAGAAAATTTCTTTGAGTTGGAAAAAAATAATGAATAAGGTTATTGAAATATATATATACATTTTGATATATTTTGGTGATATTTTGGAATCAGAAGATAAAATCTTAACAGCTTCTTTCCATAGGAAGAGTCATTACCTAAAAAATTGAATACTTTCATGTATAATATTGTCTATACAGTATTAATGCAATGCCTGTGAGTTTTCAAAAAAAAGAGATGGTACTTCTGCAAGACTATGTCCAATGAAATTGTATTTATTTATATGACAGTAAGGAGTTTTTAGACATGCAAATACTCAAAAAAGTTAACACATTTATACATATCCTTTCTGAAAAATAAAGATACGTACAAAAGTATTCTAGCTGGGCCTCCCTGGAGGGGCAATGGGATAAGCACAGAATGAAGCTATCCAGAGCCACTGCAGCACGAGTTCGCTGCCCAGCCAAGGAGATTCCCACATGGCACAGCAGACCTCTCCTGCCTCGCCCATTGCTCCCCTCAGCAGTTTACTTCAGTTGATATGCCTGTTCTGCTACCCACTCTGTCTCTGGTGAATCCTCTTACCACCCCACACCTCTGGCCTACACCCAGCTTGTATGCATAAATAAATAAATCTTTAAAAAAAGTATTCTATAAATCTAACAAAAGACTTTAAAAGACTTATACAAAGAAAACTACAAAACACTGTTGAAAGAAATACAAGAAGACACAAGAAAATGGAAAGATATCTCCTGCTCATGGATTGGAAGGATTAACATTATCAAAATGGCAATACTACCAAAAGCAATTTACAGATTCAATGCTATTCCAATAAAAATCTCAATGACATTCTTCAAAGAAATAGATCAAATACTGACAAAATTCATCTGGACCCACAAAAAACCTTGCATAGCTAAAGCCCTCCTGACTAAAAAGAAAGAAAACGGAGGAATTTCACTCCCTGATTTCAAACTATACTCTAAAGCTGTAATAACTAAAACAGCATGGTACTGGAACAAAAACAGACAGAAAGACCAATGGAACTGAATAGAATACCCAGAATGAAAGCCGTGTATCTATGAACAACTAATCTTTGACAAAGGAGCAAAGAAAATGCAGTGGAACAAGGACAGTCTATTCAATAAATAGTGCTGGGAAAACTGGACAGCCACATGCAAAAAAAAATGAAGCTAGGCTACTACCTCACACCCTGCACAAAAACCAACTCAAAATGGATAAAAGACCTAGATGTCAGACCTGAAACCATAAAATGTATAGAAGAAAATATAGGCAAAACTCTACACGGCATACATCTCAGCAAAATCTTTAAAGACACATCCCCCAAAGTGAAGGAAGTGAAGGACAAGATAAACAGGTGGGATTACATCAAAATAAAAAGCTTCTGTACAGCAAAAGAGACATTAACCAAAACAAACAGACACCCTGCCAACTGGGAAAAGATCTTTGCATACAATACATCGATAAAGGCTGGTAACAAAAATTTTACAAGGAACTCACACAACTCAACAAAAACAAAGCCAATAACCCAGTCAAAAAATGGGCAGAAGAGCTCAAAAGGCACTTCTCCAAAGAAGAAAAGCAAACGGCCAACAGATATATGAAAAAATGTTCAACATCACTTATAATCAAGGAAATGCAAATCAAAACCACAATGAGATACCACCTCACACCTGTGAGGATGGCACGCATTAAAAATACAGGCAACAACAAATGCTGGAAAGGATGTGGAGAAAAAGGAACTCTTCTACACTCCTGGTGGGAATGTGAACTGGTCCAACCACTATGGAAAGCTGTATGGCGATTCCTCAAACTGCTAAACATGGAGCTTCCATACGACCCAGCAATACCACTTTTGGGAATCTACCCAAAGGACACAAAAACACTAATCCGAAAGGATACATGCACCCGTATGTTCATTGCGGCACTGTTCACAATAGCAAAGGTATGGAAGCAACCCAGATGTCCAAAAATAGATGACTGGATCAAGAAGATATGGTACATATACACAATGGAATACCATTCAGCATGGAAAGAAGATAAACACATGCAATTTGTAGCGACATGGATGGAATTAGAGGGGCTCATACTCAGCGAAACAAGCCAGAAAGAAAGAGAAAAATATCGAATGGTTTCACTTATAACAGGACTATAGGGAAACCAAATAGGAGAGAGACACTTGAGGGATTGGGGGGAGGGGGAAGATAAAGGCACAAAATGGAGTATAAAAGGACGCAAGGTATCACAGAGAAGGAACACAGGTGAATTGGAGGTGGGTTACCCAAGAAGAATACAAAATGTAAAAGATATAAATAACAATAAATGTATATATATATATTTTTTAAAAAAGTATTCTAGTCAAATGAAAATTACATTAATCTACAGATAACAAGATGGTGAAATTTTAATATATAGAAAATAGTAGCAATCAATGAGACAAGTGGTAATTCAATCTAAAAAAGTTGGTACTACAGTCTTGAAATAGGTGGGATTGTAAAGAAAAAATTCTTGAAATAGAAAGGGCATAATGTTAAAAAAAATGAGTAATAGTGTTAAGAATAAAGTCAAGAGAGCAGAGACTTAAGCTTAGCTGCTATTTCTATTGATTCCTAGCTATTATAATCAAGAGCAAATTATTTAACTTCCTGTGCCTTGGTTTTTTCCTCACTATAATGGGATTGAGAACAGAATCTGATTCATAGGGTTGTTGTGAAAAATAAATTAACACATATAAAGGACTTAGAAGAGTATGCAGCATAGTATAAGCGCTTAATAAACATCATTTATCATCACCATCATTATCATCATCACCATTATTACATCATTGAGAGGGCAGAAAAACAGTGATTTAATTTTTAACACTGTTAGATAAAACAAAGTTTCAAAACTTTCATTTAAATTAAGGAAATCAGTGGAAAACTTGAAAGAGGTTATAGAACTTCAAAATCAACTGAAAAAAGGGGAGCAAACTGATTAATGTAGCTAATTAACCAAAATGTCAGATACAGAGCAAAGAGCTTGTCTGAGAGGATTATTGTAAGCCAAATTTTAGATACACTGAATTTGCGGTCTCTTGGACAGTTAATTGGGTATTTGGAACTGAAGAAAGAGATGTGTGGTTTTTTTTTTAAATGGAATTCATAGACGTAAAGCACAAGAGGGTTAAGAACAAATCTTAATCAGATGTACTGTGTGCAAAGATCTTTTCCCAGTTGGTAGGGTGTCTGTTAGTTTTGGTTAATGTCTCTTTTGCTGTACAGAAGCTTTTTATTTTGATATAATCCCATCTGTTTATCTTGTCTTTCACTTCCTTCGCTTTGAGGGATGTGTGTTTCAAGATTTTGCTGAGATGTATGTCGTGTAGAGTTTTGCCTATATTTTCTTCTATACATTTTATGGTTTCAGGTCTGACATCTAGGTCTTTTATCCATTCTGAGTTGACTTTTGTGCAGGGTGTGAGGTAGTAGCCTAGCTTCATTTTTTTTGCATGTGGCTGTCCAGTTTTCCCAGCACCATTTATTGAATAGACTGTCCTTGTTCCACTGCATTTTCTTTGCTCCTTTGTCAAAGATTAGTTGTTCATAGATATGTGGCTTTAATTCTGGGTATTCTATTCGGTTCCATTGGTCTTTCTGTCTGTTTTTGTTCCAGTACCATGCTGTTTTAA
>PVIJ01005150.1:0-27817 GCA_004024925.1 Scalopus aquaticus
GGGAGGGAAGGAAAAGGGCACAAAATGGAATAAAAAAGAACACAAGGGACCATGGAGATGGATCACGGGTGAATTGGTGGTGGGCTACCCAAGGGGAATACAAAATGTAAAAGACATAAAGAACAATAAAAATATATATTAAAAAAAAACATTAGTTCATGACTCAAAATGTGAAATGACTTGTCCATTGTCTCAAAATCTCATGGGTAGTTTGTAACAGAATTAATTTATTGCTGACCTTACTGGAACCCTGAGGTTTGTTTCATAGAATTTTTATCTTAAGTTTCCTCTAAACATCTGCAGGTCAAGACTTCATTTGGGGTCCTGATCCTCCTTCTTTTATTACTTTTCATAGTTACATTGTGACATGCTTTTTTCACACTTATGTAGGTTTGGCATGGAATTTGACCTATTAGCCTTAATACTCTGTCTTTTGGTGTCTGTTGCCTATAGAGATAAACCCACAGTTCATTGTGTCATCACTCTACCTAGGTCCTCCTTTCTAGTGTTTGTATATGTGAGCTTCCTATCTTCTCTTTGTTAGATTTTCTTGTAAGAGTTCTCAATTTCCACTCTTCTGGACTCCCAGATATACAGATAGCCAGCAGTGCCTGGGGTTTTATATTCCCTGGCCCCCGAAATGCCACCTTTGCTTGGTTTCTTCTTCCCTGTCCAGATTTCTTGCTTATGAGTGAACCCTATCTCAGGGTCTAATTCCAACACTGAACCCAGGCCTTGGACACTGAGGCATTCTTTTGCATAATACTGACCTATTATCAGTAAACAATCCCTTCTTTAAGAATAAGTTATATTCCATTTTGCATAAACATTTTTTCATTCTAGAAATTGTTCAGAGATTGGAATGACTTACTGCTTCAAGGAGTAAATATGTGTGAAGCTATGAGTACTGGAAGAGCTATAGAAATGTGAGTTATTACCCAGATTTGATTACTTTTGATGTAAATTTAAGATGGGAGAGAGAAATCTGATTTACAAAGTACCTGTCAGTTTTTCTTTAGCTCTCAACTGCATGGGGAGTTTCTATCTCCATCTCTAATACATTTATTTGATGACACCCATGCTGGTGACTGCTTTAGACAGGGAGTAGTGTTCTGAGAGTGAGAGATACAGGACTGGAATGTTTCATACACCCAAGATTAGATGTAGAGTATGTCATATGATGGTATAATATTCATATGCCTTTACTCTCTCATAGACAATAAGTTTTAGTATCTGAAAGTATATAGCAGTATATATCTTACTTTAATTGTCAGTGGTTTTTCTCGTCTATCTACCTTCATGTTCAGCAGAGAGAATTAAGCCTTTAAATGGAAAACAACACATGGACAAAGAAAAATAAGCTTGCTGCAAACAAAAATGTTCTTCTGTTTGATGTATTGATATACTTTTGCTTTCTAATGTCCTCATGTAATGATTAGAATAGCAAATTCTAAAAGAAATTAAGAATTTTGGTTTTTCCATAGATCCTCTGTGGTGACCTCAGCACTGCGGTATCTTCTATTTAACTGGTAGTGCTTTCACTGGGACTGAGATCATTTCCTAGGAGGTAGGCTGGGAATTCCCCACCTGTGGGCGTTGCTGAAGCAGCATCCATCCTGCAACACACCTAACTTTTGAATAAATAAAGTGCATTTTAGTAGCTCATGAGAGAATAGATGCTGAAACCTCAACCCATTCATTTTGCCTCTGTGTGTTGTTGATTCTGTAACTTGGCAACAGTGGCAGCACTCAGAGGAGGGCCCCCCACCCCTCTCTCTTTTGGCCACAGCCATGAGTTCCAGATCGTAGAAGTTCTGATAGATGAATTTTGGGATCACCACCTCTTTGCCCAGTTGGTGCACTTTAGAATTGGCCTCTGATTTAGAGTTTGTTGAGTAAGATTACAGACTACAACAAAGTTAGGGAACTGTGACAAGATGCCGTTGCCTTGGAGGTTCTGGGCGCAGTCCCAGGAGTGTCTGGCCACGTGGACTTGGGCTGAGGGCCCTGAGAGTGTGGTGACAGCACCACTTAGCAGACAGGGTATTAAAGGTTTTTCCTCAATTCTTTCCCCCTGTTTATTCAGTTGTAAACTCTGTCCTCTTATTTGAGTAGTTATTATATTTGTTCTCAGTAAATCAAAATGTGAAATCCTAAGTAATCCCATTTGGCACCAATAAAAAAAAAAACACTGTTGTATGATTGTTCTTTTGGTGAAAAAGAAGAAAATGATTCTATTTCTGATAATACTAGTTCATCTTTTCTTTTATAATTCTGGCTTAAAATTCCAGATCAGTGTTCCTTCTCAAAATGTGAAGTCTCTGTTTATACCTGAATAGTTCAGAATAGTTTCCTTTAGTATAAAAGAGAATTCCCTTGTTCCATCTAAAGAATTTTAAGACCTCTGTGTGTATCTTGCTGTCGAGCTTGAGATTCTTAAAAACCAGTTTTGGTTTGTTGTGACTTATCTGAGGTTTTTCACTGCAATCCACCCCACCCTAGTTTTGAACATATTCTCAGAAGTGAGTGTAAAACATTCACGTTTCACAAATACTGCTTGGATGGGCTTGTCTTGCAGCCCCTGGGCATCCCGAAATCCTCAGAGAAGACTGTTTTTGAGTTGCATGAGTAGATTTTATTGAATTAGTTTCTGATTTCGTGATGAGGAATCTCATCTCTATTGCATTTGCCCTAAGCAATGCAACTGACACCCTTTAGCTACATCCCTTGACTATAGGCTATGTGATATTAGCTTTTAAGTAAGTCAGGATTGAAATATCACATTTCTCCATGGAAGCATACCTGACTCCACGCTCTTGGCATGAAGAGGGAGAAGCAGTGGCCAGAGACTGCAGTCATTTATGGATCATTCTGGTCAACCCGAAGCCATAAATCAAAAATTCAGCAATTTTATCCTTGTTTGCAACATCTCAACTGAGTTTATAAAAATTCACGAGATGCTTCTCTAGTGGCCCAAGCCAATTACACATGCTTTAACTATTCTTTGTGTTTAACCTAATGGCATCAGAATGGTGCTTGAAAGAAGAGTCAAAAGAAGTAGTTTCTTCTCCTACATGTAGAGCTAGAGTTGGGATATTCTGCTGCTTGGGATGGGCTTCAAAGGAGGGAGGTACATGCCCCATTCTGGCTCCCTCCCTTTTTTCTAGGTTTGTCAGGGATCCCAGAGAGAAAAACAGCTTTCAATAAGCTTTCCTCATGCTCTGCAATACCACTGTGTCTTCAACAACATGGTCTACAGCTCTCTCTGCTTAGTGAGGTGTTGAGGGACGGAGAGTAAAGATGCAATATATCCTTGGAGACAGAAAACCTGAAATCTAGTTGGAATCTTGATGTGACCTCCAAGTACTGGAGTTTCCCTTGAGTAAAATGAGAATGTTGGGTACCCTTAGGCAGGAGACAAGATGAATAAAGGAGAAAGATCGATTCCCTCGGGTTCACATTCTGATTCCACCATTTGTAGCTCTAAGACCTTGGACTATTTGCCCAGAATTTCTAAAATGAGCAAGTAACAATTACCTTTTAAAGGTATTAGGATTAAAGTAGCAAATGTAGAGAATCAATTTTTTATAGCAGTAGTTACTATTATCCACCCCGTTGTATTTGTGGTGAAAACTGTATATCTTAAATGGCTTCATATATTCAATCCTCTGAGTGCCCATCTTTTGGACAACTAATATTTCTCTTACATCAATATTTCCTGTAATATTTAGAGACAGAGGTCCAGGCAACATGAATCTAAATGCGATTCCTTTGTCTCTTTATTATTTGGAGTTAATTCAGCCAGTATTTTTTGCACTTGCGTTTATTAAATCTTGTGCCAGGTGGTTGCCATGTGCTGTGAATATAAGATGGACTGGGTGCCTGCATCTTCCAAGTGCCATTTCTCTGGTGGGAGGGAGGAAAAAGACATAAACAGAACTTTTCAATGCAACTTGATCAGGGCTTTGCATAGCATATGGCAGATAGCTTACTTGCCTCCCCAGTAACTATTTGCTATTTTCCATAGTTAACAGAACCCTGATTTTGTACAGAATGGCAGGGTGTCCAGATCAGTTCTCACCTCTCTAGGCAGCCTTTGTGTTAGGCATGGCTTTGTGGTGAAGATCTGATGAGTGGGACATACAGAGGTCTTCTTGTGGGGAAAGGACAGGTTTTATGGACTCCACCCCCACCCCAGACCAAAGAGATCAAAGGCACCAAAGACTACAAATCCCATATGTCATCACCACCGAAGGAAGGATTGCTGGGGACTAAGAGTTGAGTTAAGCAGCCATGTTTGGTATATAACCAGACATGTGGGCCTTAGGGCTTCTTGGTTTTTCGCAGGCCTTCAGTGTGCTCAGTGTGCGCAGTGGAACTGGTAGGACACATTCACCAATTTATCTCTTTCTCCCTGGGTTATTACTTTCTTCATTTCTCCCTTTTGTAAATAAACCCTTTATTAATCTTTGTGTACCTGCAGTTGAGTCTCATTTTAAGTCCTTTTAAGCATGTGGATGAGAACCCACACTCAGGCCAACCCATTTCACATTGAGGTTGCCCTATAACAATCTGTTGGGAATTCTGATGGAGCTGCTGTCCTGGATATGGGGTTCATTACAGGGGACATGGCCCTCATTTTTTCCTACTTAGAATGTAAGCATAACAACTAGTGTTATAGTATCCATCTTTTTTTTTCAAGATTTATTTATGCATGCAAGCGGGGGTGCAGGTCAGAGGTGTGGGGCAGCCAGAGGGTTCTCCAGAGACAGAGTGGGGAGCAGAACAGACAGATCGACTGAAATACACTGCTGAGGGGAGCAGCGGGCGAGGCAGGAGAGGTCTGCTGTGCCATGTGGCAATTTTTCCAGCCAGGCATTGAACCCAAGCTGCAACTGCTGACAGCTCCATAGCGCTGCGCTTAACCCGTGTGCCACCAGGGAGGCCCCGCATCCATCTTTTAAAAAAAATAAATTTCATATATTTATGGTGTACAATATGATGCTTTGATATACATAGTGAAGTGATTACTGTAGTTAAGGTAATTAACATAGCCATATCCTGGCATAGTTGCCATTTTGTGTGTGTGTGTGTGTGAACAGATCACTTGAAATTGATTCTCTTAGTAAATTCCCAGTATACTATGCAGCATTAATAATTATAGTCAATGTGCTGTACTTTTTATCTCTAGTCAAAGGGTACATGACTAAATTTGTACCCTTTGACCAGTATCTTGTCCATCCCCCCTCCTCCTGTAGTCACTGCTTGTGTGTAGATGCCACAAACAAGTGAGAACATGAAGTATTAGTAGTTCTACATCTGGCTTATTTCACTTAGTATAATGTTCTCCAGGTTTATCTATATTGTAAATGGCAGGATTTCTTTACTTTTTATGACTGAATAATATTCCCTTTTGTGTGTATGTGTGTATATATATGTGTGTATATCTATGTATTTATAGCATAGTTTTATTATCTCTCCACTTATCATCACTAATCTTGTGACCATGAAAGAGACAAGCATAAAGGAAATGGAAGAGAATTCCGTAGATGCTAACTCTGATGTCATTACAATGCCAGCTGCCATCTCAATCCAAAATCTTACGTGAGAAAAATGCATCTGTATTTGAGCTGCTTTAAAACAGGTTTCCTGCTGTTTGTAAAGAAAGACATTCCTAGACAAAAATCACTCCTATGGATGTGAAGAAAAGAGATGGCATTTCTCAGAATACTAAGTAATGAGAGGAAGCACTGTGACTCCAGGCAGAAAATGTGTCCACTTGCACGGGAAGAGTGATTGGCAATAGTTCATTCTCTCATCCATCACCTACACTTCAGAACACCCTTCAGGCTGTGACCAAGGGAGACAAAAAACTTGGATGTACCTGCCTCCTGGGAGATTCCAGTCTATTTTGAGACACGTTCCTCATAAGTCTTCCATAAACTACAGACGGTCAGCAAGGGCCAAACTGGTCATGATGTCACCTGAGTGACCCCATGTGCTGAGGGGCTGGGGTAAGGAGCTCACAGTTCCCTCTGACTAAGATCACAACAGAGACATCCATGGTTTGAATTTCAGGTTAAACTCTTGCCACGTTTTCCAGAAATTGGGCCTTAGAAACCCTGCCTTTGGCCAGATTCACAGATACACAGCTGCCAAGACTAACAGACTGGTAGACAGTCTTTTTGTTGTCCTCATAATTCCCAAAGAGATACCTGCTTTTTCCAGTAATTCACTTTTCTTGATCTTTGTCTTGCCCTTTTCTTTCTCAGTCACAAGTTGAGAATCTCACAGGTTGCTTTGGAGAAAATGACTGCTTGTTCTCAAACATGCAGTTGGGAGACACATTTCTGCTCCCTCCCTTCCTCTAGCATACCTCTTGGCCTGCCTTGGCCCAGTCTGTAGGAGAGCATGATGCTGCAGGCTTGCTCTGCAAGTCCCTGTAGCTTCCTGCAGTCCGCTGGCAGTCTGGACTTTTGGCGTTTACATTCTTCTAAGTAGCTTGGCAAATAAGAGCCTTTGCCTCTCTGTTCTGAAGCTTGGCTTTTGTAATTTTTGAGCTGAAGGGAGCATTCAGTGTTGTGCCCACAAACCCACAGCCCTCATGGAGCCCTTTCACCCCTTCCTCCCATGCCTACCTGTAATCACCAAGGTGTGGTTCAGGGTGAAAAATAAACTGCTGTGGGGAGGTGAGACAGGACAAAGTGAATGTCCACAGAGCATGAGTTGGCATTGACAGCTGGAAGAGAAGCTTTGGGGAACCCTGAAAACGCTGTGTCTATGATGCAAAATAAGGACAAGAACAGTTTGAGTTCCAGGGTTTGGTTTTGGTAGATTAGAGGCAGTTGGGCACACCCAGCACTGTCAGCAATTGCTTTCAAGTGAATCTAAATATTGGCAGTACTGGAAATAGACACTGGGCTAAAAGACAAGGGATGTGTGACACCTGGTATGTGTTAAAACATGGTCTTATCCTTGGGTTTCCACAGGCCCTGAAGTAAGTGAAAAATGCTCCTGAGTAGGACTTATATCTGCTTCCGTCCTAAATTTGATTTATGTATACTTAGGTTTTTGTCTCTTCATTGGTACCTTGGGGATAAATGTATATGTTCTTGTAAGGGTTGTATTGAAGCTCATATGGATTGGTGTCTTTGAAAGAACCTTTTGAACTTCTAAGTTTATCTCTTTCTTTTTCCCTCCTTCTTACCTTACCCTTCCCTATTATCTTTCTTCCTTCCCTAGAATCTCTACTTAGGAGCCAAGACCAAATAACAAATGTCAGTATCAGTCATAAAATTAGCTATCGGAGCAGGAGGGGCAGACATGCTTAAAACTGTTAGACTGAGAACCACTTCCGGTTACCTTTGCCTTTACAGACTTTTCAGACCCATCTCTCTGCTTTTAGTATCCCCAGGGCAGACTTAGACTCTTTGTATTTCTCCCTGTCTGTCTACCCTTAGGAAGGAAGACTAGAATCGAGAGGTGAGAATAAAGACAGGTAGACATCACAAAACAGGCTTGAGATCTTGAAAGCTGACACTATCATTAGAACTTGATTTCAGGGACTAAGAAGATAAGAGCACATGTTCATCATTATTCAGTTCCCCTCCACCTACAGATAATAGAGATTGCAGTCCTCTGCCCCTGGAAGTCAGGCATTACGTAGCCGTGATGGCTAATGATGTGAGCAGGAGTGGCGTGTCTCACTTACAGTCTCTGTGACTGGTATGGGACTGTCCCACTGTCTCTCCTACTACGATGCCGTTCAAGGGGATCATCTGTTCATCTATTTTAGATCATGCAGCCAGGATTGCCGAATCTGCATGGCACCGTCACTATAAGAGAGAAAATTGTCCTGGGAAGCAGAGGATTCTTGTGTGTAAGAAATTAACCTTTGTGCTACAGGGTGGTGTGGCATGGCTGTAGAAAGGCCTGCACAGAACACTACAAGGCACATGCAGAAACTTTAGGTCTTCTCTTGATGGCTTACCTTGTACTCTGCCTACTGCTGAGCAGCCAAACCACTGCAGAAGGGCCCATTTCTCCTTTTTCTTCTCTTCCAAACCAAGAACAGCAGCTACATGGAGGGTTCCAGCTGTTGGAACTGAAGGGAGAAATGGCCGTTCCTCTTCTTTGGAATTAGTCCTGTCACATAAGTGGTTTGCACTGTGGTAATCTCCACAAATGCCAGTGTGTGTTCTCAGGTACTCCACCTTTCCTCATGTACCCTATCCAATGGTCTACATGGGAGCCATGGACCCCGACAGAGCCGGAGGCGTTGTGGCATTTCAAGAGCCTGGCTTCCACTTTGGAAATAAACAGATGCTGTATACACCCACACACCCAGCTGTTTATAGAGCTGATGTGGCTACCAGTGAAGAGAATGTTCAGTGTGATTACCTGGCAGAGGATGATGAATGTGGTTGGTCTTTTTATTTCCTCCCAGAATATGAAAATAGTACATCTCTTAGAAAGGGATGGTGTGCCTGAAAGGTAGTTTAAGTTATTACTGTGGGTTTGCTTACCATTTTGCCTTCATTCTGCATTTTCCTTAGTTATATTCTATCCCTGAGGCTTTAGAATTTGTATCATCTCAATTTGGATGACATTTTGGCTTTCATTTTGTAAGTATAGTCATAGTTTAATATAATTTTCCATGGTATTCACTTGTAATAAAAATCTATTACTTCTATTTTAAAACATATAAAACTTAATAATTTCATTTTGTAAACTTATTAAATGATGTTAGCATTTAAAAATATTCCAAATCAAAAAATGGAGCTTTTAAAATATAGTACCAAACATCCCTTCTCAGGAAAGTTTTAGAACTTTTACTTTTTTTGCTCTTTAATTATATAACAGGCTAATGATAAGGAAAAGTATTGGAACATGCTAATGTATCTAAGTCATTGACTGTTAAGAAGTGTTGATGCTCATTAAATTAGTTAACATATGTACAGAACCTATTGAAATTATCTCCACTTTGGCTTTCATGTTAATCTTGGAGATGGGAAAATTTCATCGGGCTTGTTTTATTTGAACTTCATTTACTATGTTTTAAAGATTTTTTTATTCCCTTTTACTTAGTAAATTGTATTTCTTTTTATCTGGTACAAAATCCTAGTTCCCATTTTTGACCTAGAATATCAGTTGATTTTCTAACTGAAATATAAAAGGATAGGGACCATTCTGAAGTCAAGTTAAGTATAATTAATTATACTTTCTATCAAGTTTGATAGCCCAATATTGAATGTGGTGTTGGTAATGTCCACTGTGGTAAGGTTTGGATAATTCTTGTTTGTGTTGACTTGTGAACATAAACGCACATCTCTGTGTATAGTCCTTGTTTATTCAAGTTTCATCTTTGGAAATTCAATCCTGATTCTTTAGGGTAAATTCCAGAAGAAAATTATAATGCCGATATTAAATCAAAACACAGATTTTGGGCAAACTCTACCCTTGGCTGGCTCAAACAGCCTTTGTAGCTTTGATAGAAAGCCTTGCCAGCACATGTGTGGACAAGATTTGGTCTGAGTTGGCTCGATCTGAGTGGTCATTGTGTATAGAGCTAGAAATCATTTAGTCCATTTATGGATTCTCAAATTATTGACTACAGGTGTCTTTCTACCTGGAGCTGGCAGTTGAGACTAAGAAAATTCAGAAAGTTCTGAAATTTGTGAAGTGAAACACTCAACCCCTTGGGCTGATGAGATTTAAAGTGTAATAAAAAAGTATATTCAACCTCTACCTAGTTTCACAGTTTATCAAGAGTAGTACTTTCCTGAAGTTTCTCAAAAGAGGATTGTCTTGTTTGTCTCAACATGAAGACTTGATCTTGAAACCACCACTTGAGGAGGTGGTTGAGTCTGGGGGCAGGGGTAGGGGGGAGTGGAAAATTAGAAGGTTCTCATAACTACTGCCATTCCTGTCCTTTCCTGTTAGGGCTCCTTGTACACGTGGCTATCATGACATTGTTTCTTCCACTCATTTATTTTTCAATGTGAAAATGTTGAAATACTTGGTGAAAAACTTAACATTTAGTTGCCAATGAATCTTTGAACATTTAAGTAATAGTTTTAAAGAAAAGTCTTAACTAAGGGCAGTTCCACGTTAAAATTTCATAGGTTCAAAAAGACTCCATTGAGCCATTGGGCATTACTACTGGGCTGGAATAACATATTTAAAATAATTGTATTAGTTAAGGCAGGCTATTATGTTTGGTAACAAACATCTCTAAAATTTTAGAGGTTTTAAACATTTGCTCACATTACATATCCATTGCAGGTTGGTTTGTGCAGGGCATGAGGCAGGGGAAGATTTATGCTGTGTTCTGCCAGGAAGTAGGAATTTTTCCCCTCTCAAATTATATTAACTTGCTAATTGTTTACATAGCTGTATAATTCTGAAGTACAGTTTCACACCTCTCCATGTGCACATGGCTTCACTCATTCTCCACCAAATGCCCTATCATCTTCCCTCCCTACCCCCTCCTCCATGCTCCCTATACTCTCTGGTAACTACTACATTTTTCAGAGTGTAAGGTATATATATATATATATATATATATATATATATATATATATATATATATATATTATAATTTATTTCTTTTGATTTATACCCTTTACATTATTGTGTATTTCCCATAGGTTTCCCACCACCATTTCACCATCCCCATAGTCCCTTGTGCTCTTTTCTTTCCTGTTTTGGTCCCTTCTCTTCCCCCTCGCTTGCATAATGCCTGTTAGTTTTTGTTTTTCGTTTGTGTGTTATTTTCTCCTCTTGATCTCTTACTTGGCTCCCCTGTATTCCTCCAGTAAGTGTAACCATTCGATATTTTTCTTTTTCCTTCTGACTTATTTCACTGAGCATGATCCCTTCTAGCTCCATCCATGTTGCTGCAAATTGCATGAGTTTCTCTTTTTTGATTGCTGAATGTAAGGTATATATTTTTAATTATTGTATTTTTAAAAATTGAATTAACATTGGTTTACAACACTGTAAATAATTCAGAGGCATACTGTTCAAATGTTCAAATGTATGTTATCATATCACACCAACCACCAACGCATCTATAAGAAATTTTTTATTGTGTTTTGCCAATTTGTTTTCTTTGGTTACTTATAGTCTATAAGTTAGTGAAGCCATCTGGGAACTGTCTTTCACTTTTTGACTTATTTCACTTAGCGTGATCACCTCACGATCCATCCATTTTGTCCAAAATGGTACTATTTCATCTTTTTAATAGCTGAGTAGTAGTCCATTGAGTATATATTCAACAATATCTTTATCTAGTCACCTGGGGATGAATATTTAGGTTGGTTACATGACATGGCTATGGTGAATAATGTTACTATAAATACAGGAGTGCATAGATCCTTTCATATTAGTTTTTTCATATTCTTTAGGTAAATACCTAGCAAGTGGTATAGTTGTATCATATGGTAGTTCCACTTTTAATTTTTTCAGGAATCTTCAAACTGTATTCCATAGAGGTGGCAACAAATTACATTACTACCAGTAGTGGATGAGAATTTCCTTCCTCTATATCTTTAGCAACATTTGTTTTTAGTCTTTTTGAGATAGGCTGTCCTCACAGGGGTGATGTGATATCACATTGTGGTTTGGATTTGCATGTTCCTTATAATTAATGCTATTGAGCTTATTTTCATGAGTCAGTAGGCCATACGACTTTTTTTTTGAGAAGTGTTTATTTAGATCTGTTCCCCATTTTTTGATAGAGTTGTTCATATGTTGCAGAGTTCTGTGAAATGGAGAGTGTTGAATGTCAGTGAGGATGCGAAGCAGCAGGAATCATTGCCTTGATGCATTGCTGGTGTGAGGCCAGATGGTGCAGCACATTGGAAAAGCTTGGCCGTAGATCCCGGGTATCTGACCTAGATGTTTAACTGACAGATATGTGCACCCAGCTTTACCAAAAGTCATGTATCATATAATCTTAGAAACTCTATTATATAAACAAAGCTGAAAATTACTCAAGTACCTGCCAGTAATAGCATAGATTAATAAATTGTGGTTATCATCCTAATGGGAAATACTGTATAGCACCCTACAACTGAAAGTATAGCACCCTCCATTCAGAAAGTATTGTTCCTTTCATTTGTTTGTGGTTATATTCATTTACAACACTGCAATTGTGTACTACACAACTTCCATCAGCGAAGTACTGGAGGTCCTCCGTCACAGACCATTCAGCCCTCCGTAACTTTTGCTCCAACCTGTGATTCCCTTCCCCTCTGATAACGTCAGTTTCATTTGCAGATGCAAGGGTTTGTTTTTGCTTTTTCCTCTGTTTGCTTGTTCCTTTATACTCCACTTATAAGATCATCTTTTCATTCTAACTTATTTTACTTAGCATAATCCCCCAACTTCTATCATTGTTTTGCAGATGAAAAGATTTCATCTATTTTTGTAATGGCATGGAGGTTCATTGAGTGCACATGTGTATCTCTTTATCCACTCATCTCCTGATGGACATTTAACGTTGTTTCCATATTTTGACTGTTCTAAATAGTGCTGCAGTGAATGTAGGGGTGCATATATCTTTTTAAATTAATGTTTTCATCATTCAAATAGATACCTAGTAGTGGAATTGCTGAATCACAGGGTAGTACTATTTATAATTTTTCAGGGGAAACTTCATGTTCTTTTCCAAAGTGGTTGTACCGATTTACATTTTATCAACACCATATGAGGGTTCCTTTTCCTCTACACACTTGCCAATACTTGCTATTTCTTATCTTTTAAATAATATCCATTCTTGCAGGTGTGAGGCGTTATCTTGTGGTTTTGATTTGTTTTTCCTTAGTAACAAGTGATGATGAGCATTTTTTTCATCTACCTATTGACCATCTGTATGTCTTCTTTGCAGAAGTGTCTGTTCAAATCTTCTGTCCCATAAGTAAGTGTACAGTTTCTTATAGTGTATATCCAGTATTTCCAGAACATACATTTTAGGGGGAATTGAGAGAGCCGGGCTGGGTAATCAGCTGCATGGTGATTGGTAATGTGCACTTCTCTAGTGAGGGTCTGGCGTGTGAGAGGCTGGTCTCCTGTCATATGCCATTTCAGCCTTTGTTATTCCCAGGTGGTTCACAGACACTGAACAGAGTCTGCTCTTTTGTCAGCTGTGCGCTTGGGTGGTGCTTTCCATTAATCACAGAACGACTAAAGATAATCGGTCCCTTCAGTCGCTTTAATGGTGTTTACCCAGAGGTTTTATCCAGTGGGATAGACTGTACTGAAACCCCTGAAGTTTTTTTGTGGGTGGGGAAAATGTACCCCCAGATGTTTGAAGAAAGCCATTTGGTGTGAGGAGTCTCTTATTAAAAATCTGTCTCTGAGGCTGAAATGGCTACTCTGGTATGCTTTTATGTGGAATCTTACATGTAATAAGGAAAAATAAGGAGTGGGAGATGAGAGGGTTGTTTTTCTTCTGTGACAATGATTCAGACACAAAACCTTGATCATGAACTTCATGTGTAGTCGAACTAAGTTTTGTAGTCTCCTTTTTAAGGGTCAGGCTAATTCTGCCACCAAATTAAAATATTTTTCTTTTATCCACATTTCCATACCATTGAGAATTCTTTATTTCAGAACTCACCACTCAAAATATGTAGTTATTCCAGTGTATGTTCAATACTGTTGAAATGTGCTTAAGAAAGAATCGAGAGGCCTCATCTCAGTAGCTCCACGGAAGGGGTCTTGCACCTCTCTGGCAAGGGACTTGGTTTGTGAGAGGCCGTGTTCTTGTCATTTGCCAATTCAGCCTTTGTTATTCCCATGTATCTGACGAGTATCTGAGTAGAGTTTGGCCTCATGTCAGCTGGAACTTTGGTGGGGAGTCTGTGTAGTTACAGCGTGACCAAAAGTGATCAGTCCCTCCAACCACTTTAGTGATGTTTTGATACTAAAAAAAATATATCTCATTTTTAAGGATAGTAATCATATTGACTCTCTTACAGTTTTTAAACATATTTTTCATAGTCCCTGGCCTGGAAAGGAAATGTCACTACTGGGCATCAGCGATCACAGACTTGGCTATCTTAGCAAAGCTGGGAATAAACAGTGCTGGTGGCCAAGTGAGTTGCCCGAGTTACTAAGAGTTGGAGTGCGTCCTGTTACCATCAGGGTTAGGCTTCTACTACTTACCACTGTCTCTGGCAACACAGATCATTGTGGCTGTACAGGGGGCCTCTGGGGTTTGGGGATATGAGACTGTAATGGAAGAGGGCACCTCCAAGAAAGGAGATGTCTCAGAATATCCTCATGTGGACTCCATGTGCCTGGCCCCTGTGCCAGGCTGTGCTCGGCTGGAGTACCAGTTGATCCTTCCCATGTCTGTATAGAGTTGCTTGGCCTCCAACAGGAAAGGTGCACTCAGGACATTGGGGCTATTTATCATGATTTCAGCGCAGACTCAGCTGTCTTCACTTCCCACTTGTTATGTAACTCCCACAGAAACAAAAGCAGATAGTTTCTCCAAACTATTTGGTGTCGGAGTATGGGAGACAACAGTGGAGAAACATTATTCCCAGATAGAATATTCTTGGCTGAGAATCATAGGATGTCAAAGAATTTTTGTGATGGATGGACCTTGGATATAAAATCGTCTAAGTCTTTTAGTTTGCATGTGTAGCAACAAAGGCTCACTCAAGTTAAATGACTTATCCAAGGTCATAGTTAGCAATGTGAGGATTAAGATCCTTTTCAAAGGTTGAGATTTCTGTTTTTCTCTCACTCTACCTATCTGAAATTACATACACATACATCTCTGGTTTTCCATTAAGAAAACTGTATTATCCCTAAAATCATATTATATACTCATATACTCATATTATATGATATTGAGTAACCTTTTTTCCATGCTTATTTGTTAGGTCCAAGGATTGTTTCCTCTTGGCAATAAGGAGTCCATCATTCTTGAGTTTCCCCACCTCGAAAATAAAGGAATTTTCTTTTGGTTCCCTCCATTTGCCTGGCAGCATCATCAGTCGAAAACAAACAAGCTGTTAATCGGTGAAAAAAGAAGGGAGAAAAATCTTCTGAAATTGTGTTTAGTCCCATCTGGCCTTAGAAAAACATGGGAATTGGTGATCAAGTATATTCAGCAGGATGGCTGCCTTTCAAGGGAAACAGTATCTGGATATTTCTATGTCTAGACCACAGAGGAAAAATGCTTCCTTGGTAGTTAACCCATTGAAAGCAGAACAGGTCCATATGGCTCTGAGAAATACAAATAAAGATGAGTTAGAGAGATGCAGTCACTGAAGATTCAGCTACAGATGGCATTAGAGCTGATACATTTATTCTAGTATTTATGCTGAAATACTAGTCTCTATTTCAGTATTTTAGATCCATGTCTCTAAACAAAGGGGGGAATGAATAGGGGATGTTAAGAAGATAGTCCTTTTCTTTTTTTAAAATTTGATTTATATATATATAATTTTTATTTATATCTTTTACATTATTGTGTATCCCCCGTGGGTTACCCACTACCAATTCACCCGTGAACTGTCCCCATAGTCTCTTGTGCTCTTTTCTTCTCTGTTTTGAACCCTTATCCTCCCCCTCCCTCGCTGAATGTCTCTCCTTTCTGGTTGCCTGCTAGTTTTTGTTTTGGTTTTATTGTTATTTTCTCCTCCTGATCTCTTATTTGGTTCCCCTATATTCCTCCTATAAGTGAAATCATTCGATATTTTTCTTTTTCCTTCTGGCTTATTTCACTGAGCACGATCCCTTTAGCTCCATCCATGTTGCTGCAAATCGCATGAGTTTATCTTTTTTGATTACTGAATAGTATTCCACTGTGTATATGTTTATGTATACCACATCTTCTTGATCCAGTCATCTATTTTTGGGCATCTGAGTTGTTTCCATATCTCAGCTATTATAAACAATGCTGCAGTAAACATAGGGGTGCATGTATCCTTTTGGATTAATGTTTTTGTGTCTTTTGGGTAGATTCCCAGAAGTGGTATTGCTGGGTCATATGGAAACTCCATTTTTAGCAGTTTGAGGAACCATCATACAGTTTTCCGTAGTGGTTGGACCAGTTTGCTTTCCCACCAGCAGTGTAGGTGAGTTCCTTTTTTTCTTAACCAGTCAATGGTATGTTTCATTTTACTGTTTTCATTACACTTCCTATTTGCATACACTGGAGTTGAAACAGGGACCCTATTGTTCAAATCTGAAGAGGAATTACATTGAGAATTACAAAATGAAAAGGTTACTTAGACAAGTGGTTTGTCCAGGTCTTAGAGGAAAAAATTACACGAACCTTGGAGGGATTATGAATCATGATTTGATATGATAATTTGAGGCTTTGAGTCCTGCTTTTTAAAAAAAGATTTATTTATTTATGCATTCAAGAACTGGGGTGTAGGCCAAAGGTGCAGGTGGTGGGGTATGTGTATGTGGAGGATTCAGCAGAAACAGTGGGGAGCAGAACAAGTGGGTCTACTGAAATACACCGCTGAGGGGAGTAGCTGGAGAGATGAGAGGTCTGCTGTGCCATGTGGGTCAGCTCCCTGACTGGGGATCGAACTCATGCTGCAGTGACTGGCAGTAGCTTGATAGTGCTGAGACTTTAACCCCTGCACGACGAGGGAAGCACTTATATATATATACATACATACATACACACACACACACACACACACACACACACACACACACACACACAAAAGTTGGATGTAAATTGATGGGCATCATTATGCACTGGATAGTCCTTTTCTTTTTTTTAAATTTAAACACTTGTTTTTAAAACGATTTTTTTTGTAGTCATAGGCCATAGAGTAATACAGATTACAGTAAAATATTTTTGAATTCCTCAAATGTATATTTACATATATACATAGGAAAGGAAAGGGCTCTTCTTATATTTAGGTTTCCAAAATAAAACCTTGCATATTCCTTCCACAGCATATATTAAATGCTACTGCATGCTTACAGAGGTAGTTAAAATCATGGAGCTTTGAAGATATAAAGTACGCTGTGTATGCTTTAGAAACGTAGTGTTTATGGAGTAAGAAAATAAATACAAAAGACCAATGCACCATTATAATTAATGTCATATAAATGGTATAGCAGTGCTAAGAAATATACAATGGAAGCATGGCCAGCATGTGCTGAAGACAGTTGGAAAAGGACTTCTACAAACTTTGGTTAATTGAAAAAGTAAATGGTACAAGGAATACATGAACAGCTATGCAGGAAATAAACATCAATGAATAAAATCACTCAGACTAATCTAGTTTAATTTTTTTCTCACACTCCCTTCCAACACCTTTCAATGTGCAGGAGTAATTTCAGGAATCTCCAGAGTGGAGCATGATGTAGTCTTTGCCTCCTTTCTGGTCTCCTTCACACTTCTCTTGCTTCCTTCTAGTGAAAGGTCTTCTTGCTGCTCATCACTGGAATGCCTGGACTCCTCCTTCCTTTCCTTTCACCCAGTTTCCCCTTCTTTCACCTGTCAAACTCCGGCAATGCTTCTTCCAATAATATTTCTGGAGGGAGGGAAGGGAAAGGGCACAAAATGGAATAGAAAAGAACACAAGGGACCATGGAGATGGATCACGGGTGAATTGGTGGTGGGCTACCCAAGGGGAATGCAAAATGTAAAAGACATAAATAACAATAAAAATATATATTATATAAAAAAATATATATATATATATTTCTGGAACTTTCCCTCCTTCCCCCTTTCCTGTTTCTCTGCCTTCTTTTCAGACTCACCTCCTCCCTACCCCATAGATTGTAGATGTTCCTCCTTGGTAAGCACATAAGAAACCCCTGATCGTTTTTGTCAGTGTATTTTCTACCACCTTATATTTTAACGATCTGTTTGCCTCTCCACGTGAGAGGTGAATACTTTGAGAGAAGAAATTATATATTGTTAATGTTACATTCCTTAGTGCCTATATCAGTCTGTCACATGGAAAGGGCCCAAGAAAGTTTGTTGAATGAGGGCCTCCCTGGTGGCGCAGCGGTTGAGCGCTGGGATGTGGAGCTGTCCGCAGTGCGCGATGCGAGTTCGATGCCCGGCCGGGGAGAATCCCACATGGTGCGGCGGACCTCTCCTGCCTCGCCTGCTGCTCCCCTCAGCAGTTTGTTTCTGATCTGCCTGTTCTGTTCCCCACTTTGTCTCTGGTGAACCCTCTCGCCGCCCCACGCCTCTGGCCTGTACCCCAGCTTGTATGTATAAATATGTAAATCTTTAAAAAAAAAGAAGTTTGTTGAATGAAACAACAGGATCCTAATATGCAGTGCTAAATCAAAGATACAGAAATTCTGCCTTCAAGGAGTTTACAGTCTAGCAGAGAAGACAGGCAAACCACACACACACACACACACACACACACATTCTATATTGTGCTAATTTAATGAGGGAAACAGAAGATTTTAACATAGAGAATAAAAGGGCAGATGTATCTTAAATGGTAGATTATAAATGTTAGGTTTTAGTTACAAACAGTGGAACCCACTGTGGCTGACTCTAATAGAAAAGGAATTTAACACATGAAAGATGACTCACAGAATCTTTTGGAAAATTAGGGAGCCAGGAACCATATCCAACAATACTTCCAGGGACTGCAGGGACTGCTACAGTGAAAATAGCATAGTTCTCATCATGGGGCTCCAAAACTACACTTTTATAACCCCCACCCTCTAATTGGGCAATAGGATGGACAGTCAGAATGTCCGGAGTGTTGCCCTAAAGAGCTTGGCACCTCTGTCACATGCTTTCTGAAAGGTGAGCTGTAGCAAGACCGGCTCCTTGTGTTGATCTCTTTTTGTTCATTTCATTTGATTTTTCTTTTCATTCATTCTGAATGAGTTCCTCTTACAGTCTGCCATTTTACTAATTCTCTGTTTGCATTCAGCCTAGAATTTCCTCCATTTACTGATATTAGAAATTAAATGATTAATTTTTATTTTAAAGTATCTAACTTATCCTTTTCCAGACTCATTCATTTTAGTCAGATTGTTTTGTAACATTGTTTTATCTAGAGTGAATTTAGATTGAATTTTGTTTTATTTCTCTTTATATTGGTAATCCGCCTGTGTTTTACAATACTATTTTACATGCCCTTTCTGAAAGCTTTTTTTCTCTCCCCTCTCTCCAATAATATGACTTCTTGAATTCTCTTTCATTGCTAGATTTTATAATGGTGTTTTGGCGTTCATTTTATATGGTTTGGATTTGAAGTATAATTTGCAGCTTTGTAACTGTGTCTCTCACCCTTACAATTCAGAGACCTGCAACTCCATTTAAGATCTAGCCTTAGATTGCCATTTAGCAGCCTTATTTTCATCCTCCTTTCACAAAGAGGGCAGTCTCTCTCTAGCCTTGGTAGATTAGCAGCTCAGTGTAAATGGTAATCCTGGCTTAGGTCCCATATAATTTTGTACAGAATACATTTTGTTCCTGTACCTTGCAGGAACAAAAGCCTCATTTCCAGTGCTTGCTTCTAATCATAGAATCCTATAGGCATTTGGCTAGAAAGTTTTCCAGTGTGGATAGGTTCTCTTTCTGAGCACCAGAGATGTTTACTTTCATTTTTTGTATTTATGTATACATACAGCATTTTAAAAGTATACATATGTAAAATTTCATATATATGTACAGACAGGTACATCTATATATGAATATATATGTATTTCAAATAATTTAAATACATGAATATATTTTTAAAGTTCTTTAACTAAAATATTTTAGATATATTGGACTAAACTATTTTATAAACCTTTAGTTTATGTCTTATTTTAATTTACTATTAATAATTTGCTAAAGTTTAAACAGAAAAAAAGTATGCTTACACTTAGGAATTCACCCCTACATATATTTTTGCTGTAAGTTTTAAAAATAAGCATTATGGATAAAGCTAATATTTGTTTAAACTATCACCCTGGGCTGATTACTTTAACAATAGCCACTACCACGGATTTGGTGTGTGTTCATTTTGTCCACATATGTGTGCATTCATAATGAATATAGTATTGCATTCCCTTTTTAAATGTACTTCAGTGGTACCTCACTCTGTTGATTTGCTTCTTGCATTTTCACATCTAATTTTATGTTCCTGATATTCATCCTAACTGATTCTTGCCAGCATAAATACTTAAATTTTTAAAATTCTATTCTGCCATGTGGAAAAAATATTTTAATTGTTTTTCTCTTTAATTTATACTCTTTACAAATTTTTATTACTAAAACACTACTGCAATTGATAATCTTATACTATCTTACTCTATGCATGTTACTAGTTTTTCCAGGATATGTAATTTGAAGTGGAATAGCTATAATGTAGAGACTGCGCACTTGTAATTTTGTGTCATCTCCAAAATGGTAATAACATTTTGCTCTCTCCCTAGTGGCATATGAATCCATCATATTCTCAATACTTTCCCCAAAACATTATTGCCAGGCTTTAAATATTTGCTGATGTTATTGTGAAAAGATATTGCATGTCTCTGTTTATAATTGAAATTAGCAAGTTTTTTGAATGTTGATTATACATTTGGATTTCCTCTTCATGAATTGTCCATTGATACTCTTTTTTTAGTTTTGCATACAGGCTGGGGTGCAGGCCAGAGGTGTGAGGCAGTGAGAGGGTTCACCAGAGACAGAGTGGGGAGCAGAACAGGCAGATCGATGGAAATACACTGCTGAGGCGAGCAGCGGGCGAGGCTGGGGAGGTCTGCCCTGCCATGTGTGAACCTCCCTGGCCAGGGATCAAACTTGCGCCGCAGCTGCCAATAGCTGCACAGCGCTGTACTAACCTGTTGCACCACCAGGGAGGCCCCATTGATATTCTTTGACCAAATTTCTGTTAGATTATTTGCTTTGTTTTACTTGTGTGTGTGTATTTCCCCAACTATTCCTGAAGTTATTTCTTTATTATACATTTTGCAAATATGTCATCTAAGTATGTTGCTTGCTAGAATCTTTGTGCAGCACAATGTTGAACACAAAAGTGATACTCATATTGTTTTTAAGATTAAGAAGTAGTATGATGAATATTTTTAGTGAGATACATGTCCAGACTAGATAAGAAAGAAATTAGGCACAGAGCAACCAATAAGGAGGCTGCTCACTAATTCAGGCATGGACTGATGAAGTTACACAGGTAGGTGATGGTAATGGGTAGGAAGAAGGGTCAAATTAAAAAATATCATAGTAGAAGAATGGAAATCATGGAAAACAGAGACATTAAGTACATTTCAAAATTTTTGTGCTTTAGTAAGCGTACATAGATAGTTGACAATAAAAGTCATATTTCTTGAGTTCCAGAATATCTGAGTTAAAATATCCTGCCTAAAACTGGAGTGCAAAGCTTGAGGAGAGTCATAATTACACATTTAGATTGGAATATATATGCCTTACTAGATGAAATGGGCCAGGTCTGGGAATTGAAATATGCAGATGAAGCTGTAGTGCTTGTAAAAGAGAAAGAAAAGGAGGGGATTTGTCTTAGAAAATGATGTGGAGATAGGACATCTACAGCTTAGAAAGAAGAGAGGAACTAGAAAGCACAGGTCAAATGTGATCCCACAGCATTCTGCTCACCTCTACTCGTCTGTGTTCTTACTCCTCACTGAGCTTACTCCACCAACTCACTGTGCTTAGCTCCTTTTGAAAAAAGAAATGAACAGTGAAGTTATAATTGTCTATACCTTTACAAAAAAAGTCTGTCTTTGTATATTAAATGCTGTGCCTATAACATACTCTCCACTTGACAAATGTAGGTAAAACATAGAATTAAAGAGAAGAAGGGAAGGGAGTAAATGCTTAGTAGCATCAAATTCTTTGATTTGAGTTTTGTGTTTATACAGTACTTTGGTCCAGCAAGAATTTAGATTAGCATAGATTCAACTGTTAGAAAATTTGAAGAGAATAGAGGAGAAGTAATGAATTAAGAGACCATAATCCTTCATAGATCATGTAACAGGTAAAATTTAGGATGAAAGGAGGAGTGAGTTTGTAAAATAAAATATGTGTATGTTATATAATATTAAACAACCTGTGGAAGGGATGTATTCATAAGAATGATTGCATTTTTGAGAAAATGTAATTTACATGTGTTGTTCTTCTGCTTTCTGTGGCCCCATTCATACTCTCTCTTCTTCCTTTTTCTTTAAAAAAAAATTTAAGTGTATTATTTCTTGTTGAAATGATATTGGTTTATAACACTGTATGATTTAGGAATATAAAATTATCCCTATTCAGGTGAATGTTACCACACCAGGTACCCCCATTTTTATTTTATGACTCTGTGAGCACCAGTTATGTATTAACTATGGGCTAAGCATGTTGCTAGGCTCGAGGAACACTGCCAGGCCTGGATGGTTGACATGCAAAACATTGCTATCTATAAACTCAGCAGATTGGCTAATGAATTTCTGCAGTAGACACTGGTACTGTAGACACTCCCTGAAAGGAGTGGGGACCATATGCTTGAAAAGCAGGGATGCTTTAAACAAGATATATAATGTTTAGTTATTTTATTTGGTATTACTGCATAATGCATGATAATTTTATAAACTACAAACAAAGAGAAAGACTCAGACAATAAACTGTGAAAGGACATTTTCTAAACAACTAACAAAGCTGTATATATATGCCTAAGTATAGACATACACAGAAAAATCCCATAATTACTATTGTACTATGTTCAAATCTGGATCCAGGAATGAGTCAACTAGAATTCAGCAACAGAACAAAGAGGGAATAAAGGGAAATTGTCTACCCATCTGTTTTGGCCAGAGGAAGCAAATTAAAAAATAAATTTTTAATGTATACCTTTTACTAATACAGAATTAGTTTTTCTTTGCTCCATAAATAAATGGACATGAAATATTTTAAAACGATTATTTTTGGTCCTGTGGTAGGCTGAAGGAATGACTATCTCCACTCCTCTCCCACTCCCCCACCAACGTCCACGGTCTAATCTCTAGAACTTAGAGTTTTTCTGTATGATGACAAATGAGGCTTTGCAGATATGATCATGATTACAGGCCTTAAAAGGAGGAGACTATCTGGATTATTCAGGTAGCTTCAATCTAATCAGATGATCCTTAAAACAGAGAAACTTCTCTGACTGGAGAAGAGGAGAATGGTAGCACAAAAGGCAGAAAAAGAAATGTCAGAAAGGAATCAAAAGATATTCCAAATGTGAGGTGGACTAAATGTACTTTTGCTGGTTTTAAAATGCAGGGCACACATGTCAGGCCTATAGAGAAGCTTCTGAAAGCTCAGGGCAGCTTTTGGCTGACACCCAGCAATAGACTGAGGCCCTTATCTACAAGAAGCTGAATTCTGTCAGCATCCTGAATAAGCTAGGAAGGGGTTTATTCTGATAGTCTTCTGACAGCAGCCCAGTGGCCAACATCTTATTTCGACCTTGTGAAGTATGGAGCAGAGGAACGGGTGAGATAATAGAGTTGTGTTGTTTTAAGTTGCTTTTATAGACAACAATTCATTGATATTTCCAAGGCAGATAGCTTAATTGAGTTCTGAAAATTCAACTTTATGTGGAACTTTGGGGTCTCATAATCTGTTCATCTCTATTAATCTCATAATGGTAATGAATGTCTACATGTTACTAGACTCGATCATGTTCGCTCATTTTAACCTTTACCGTGCCCAAGTGCAGCCCTTTTTAACCATGTCTATCCATTCTATATACTATTGTTTCTGTGAGTAAATTCTTCCCAAAGCCCAATGTATTTTTTTCTTTTAAAAGCAACAGTTTTTCTGAAAGTGGTGTTGGAGAGCAGGGTCACTATTGGGAGTGCTCTGGGGTGGTGGCTCAGAAATACACAGGTGTTTGTGGATTATGTATTGTGTGCTACAAATTGTCTTAGCGAGTGAAGCACAAAAATGCAATCATGATCCTGTTCCTGCTCACTGCTTTCATGGAGGTTGCAGTCTCGATGAAAGAGACAAAGAATAACTACTTAACAGGAGTTTGAGTCTGCTGGAAATGCTGACAGAATGCTTCTCTAGAGGAGAAACTTTGAGCTCAGAGTGAAGACTCTTGTAGGAGTGCCCCTTGGGTAAAAAGGCTTTGGGTTTAGTTCAGTTACGATCATGTTCACAGTTGGAGGAGAGGTGGTTGAGTACTCAGTATTTCTGGAGTGGAAAGTGTGAGAGAAGGAAACAGAGGAGAAAAGAGTGGACCAGCAGGAAGATGCTAAGTTATGAAGAGTTTTGCATGTTATGCAAATGTCTTGGTAGGAATTTGGAAATTTATAAACTGAGTTCCCTTAAATTGAAGATATTTTTATGTTCCAGATTACACACATATACATGTATGTATATAATCATATACATGTGTTAGTATGCTAAGTAAATGCTTATTACATTTGGGAATGGGTGGCAACAAAAACAATGAAGTTTTGAAGCAAGGAGGAAAAGGAGGTGGACAGAATTAAGAATTGGAACCTGGATTTGAAAGGAAGATGTATTTCTTGAAGTAGAGGAGAAATTCAGGGAGAACCAAGATCAGAGCAGATTTTCCCTCGGTCGATTCACATACAAACCTTAAAGAGAAAAGATCTAAAGCGGATCATGAGACCAGACTCTATATTGATCATTCACTAACTTTGTATAATAATGTACATAGTCTGTATGGAATCCCAGGGAATGAAGCTCCTGTGACCACGCACTGTAAATTTATAAAGTATTAAGTTCATATTAGACTCATTTAATTTTTTTGTAGTCTCGCTTTAACTTAAATGCTGTTCTGTAGGAAATAATAAATGAAGTCAATAACTTTAATCTTTCAAGCTGGTAAATAGTTACTTCACTTTCAAATATGGTAAAGTGTTATAATTTTGTTTGAATATAAAATTTAACTTTAAATACTTTTAGCACTTGTTAGTTTTAGTATGCCAGAATATCCAGTTATCACTGAACACATTTATACCATCAGACCTAAAAGAGCAAACTAAACACAAATTATTGCCAGTCAGGATAGATACTCTTATGCAAGAGTACCTCTCTTCTTATCTTTCCAAAAGCAATTATTTCTGAATGGAAAATCTGCCATTTCCCCCTTTGGGGAGCATTCTATACATGTGGTGTATTACCTCAGTCTCACATTTTCTGGAAAACAAAAAAAGCACTTTGTTCTCTGAATCCAAGTCTAACTACATATTTTTTGAATCAAGCCCCAAAATAGAATTGAGACAATGGGAAAAGCTGACACAAATGACCTTGTTTCAGCAATATATATATATGTATTAAGCTTTGGAAGAGAGTCCATGGAATAGGTTTTTGGTGTTAAAAAATGATTTTTCTTTCCGAGCATGTCCCTCTGTATAAAGGTTTAGAGAATCTTCACCTGCTCTTGCTTCGGGATTTCCTGTAGATTCTTCTGCCAGTTCATCTTCTTAGTGTGATCTCTGCCACCAGATATGGGCACCTATCAACATGGGTAACCAGGAATCCTAAGCCATCCCTAGTTACTCTTCTCTTTTCAATATATATCATTTATAAAAATATATTTCTTTTAAAGTTCAGAATACATGCAGAGCGAGTTGAGGGGAGGAGTGAGAAGGAAGAGGGGTTTGGTTGCCTGGTAAAACCATAGCATTAAAAAAAAATGGAGCCACTAGCCATCTTATCTGGGAGAGTATTTTGCTGATATTGTGATGCCAGCACTTCTTCGGGTTCTCCTGGCTTCTAATCTTCATGCTCCCGGAAATGACATGTTATTTCTTTGAGTTTTTAACCATTCTTCATTGCCCAGATTGGGTATGTGGCTTCTTTTTCTATTGAATGAACTTGGAGTTGTACTTCTCTGAGTCTCCATTACTTTAATTAAAGAAAACAAGCTGGAAAAAAGAAATATCTTGTATCTTTGCCAACAGTGTGAGTTTATATGTAATTATAATCCTTAAAACAGAGATCTTCAGGTACTAAAGAAAAATTCTTGAAAATTAATAAGGAATTAACTGTAAAAAACCTTTCCAGAAAACACTAGTCTCCCTGTCCAATGTGCTGAATCTTACTCAAAACAATTATTAAAATGTCCACTTATGGATGTCTGACATCCATAATTCACTTTAACCCAAATTCCTTGTCAAACATTAAAATACTCTAATTCTGTGACCTTATATTCAATCTTGGGAAATTCTGACTATTAGAAAATCAGTTAACTTTGACAATTGAAATCTTTCATTTTCTTAAATAAAACCTCATTTGTTAGAATAAATTTTTCCAGATTATATAGATTCTATCCATTCCTTTGGCATCTTTTTACTTCACCTTCACAGAAAGATATCTTGAGCCTTCTACAATCACTCTTTTCTCTTCACTTCTCACTCCTAAACCTATTTTAGTCTGGTTTTATACATAAAACTCTGTGGAAACTATTCTCATTGAATACTCATTGAAAATGACTTCCCTTAAGCTCTTACAGTAGTTAACTACTCTTCAACATTTAGCACTGTTGATAAATTCTCTATTCAGGAAATACTTTTCTTTTTTTTTAATTTATTTATGCATACTAGCTGGGGTACAGGCTGGAGGCATGGGGGCAGTGAGAGGGTTCACCAGAGACAGAGTGGGGAGCAGAACAGGCAGATTGACAGAAATACACCGCTGAGGGGAGCAGTGGGCGAGGCAGGAGAGATCTGCAACACCATGTGGGAATCTCCCTGGCCAGGTGTTGAACTCATATCGCTGCTGCCGATAGCTCCACAGCACAGCGCTTAACTGCTGTGCCACCGGGGAGGCCCTATTCAGGAAATACTTTTCTTTGTTTATTTTTTTATTGATAATACAGCATCATTCAGGATGGGTTAGCTTATGTTACAATAAAAATCATCCCCCAATACCCAGAGCAGACTGACTTGGGGCTCTGTTCTACCTTTTCCTCACTCTTAAACACAATTATGGAGCAGACATTATCTGGAACATTACTAATTTTATAGCATAGGAAAAGAGATAGTATATGAAAATTCATATACTAGCTCTCATAACCTCATTCAGGTACATGCCACTTACTGTATAAATTATAGTGAAATCTAAATATATAAGTCCATTTGTTTATCTAACAAATATTTAGTATTTTATTTTCACTAAGAATGCACTGTATACTTGCCACAGTGCTAAATGATAAAGATTCATTAAAACATGATAGGTATAAGGAAATGCTATATAAATTTTGTAATTCTTGATTCTGTCCCCTAGTCATCAATGGCATCTATACTATTAAAAAGTGAGTCTGAAAATATAGCTCTTGTTGCCTGCAATAGAATAATTAGATATTTGCAAAACCTGAAAGTGTTATTAAGTAAAGAAAGTAGAGCTCTTTTGTTCAACTGCTTCATAAATTATACTAGCTAATTAAATACATTCTGGTTCTTACAGATAGGCAAATAAGATATCTCTCCCAGTTATCACCTAGATAAAAATCTTACTTCACATTATCTATCTCATATTCTAAAAAAAACAAAACAAAAGCAAAAAAAAAACTTGGCAGATTTCACAAGGACTGTAACTTTCATTTGGAAAAATTTCTGGTAAAATTATAGACATTTTTAATCATTAAATTATTTTTTAATTAACACTTTAAATCATTAAAAAAAATGTCACCAGAGATAGGGCAGGTCTGCTGTGCCATGTGGATTAGCTGCCTCGCTAAGGATTGAACTCATGCCACAGTGGCTGGTAATAGCTTGATAGCGCTGAGACTTTAACCCCTGAGCCACCAGGGAGGCCTTTGTTAAAGTAATTTTAAAGCCAGCTTCTCTAACTTTTAAAAAGATTTTTATGCCTAAAAAA